>QFET01002919.1:0-21039 GCA_003316355.1 Tuber calosporum
GACGTTTGTTATACTATGACTCACACGGCAGTCATAGTAAAGAGGTGACTCATAGTAAACTCACCAGGGTTAGGGTTGTGGGAAGAGCGCCTCTATAAGGAGGGTCACGGACACAGATAGCTAGCTCTTCACGCAACCACCTAAGTTACTTCCTATGTTATATTTTATTTATTAGTTCAATCAATACTTTATTCTTATTACGACTATCTGTTTATATCACCGACCGAAAGGTGATTTGAGAAACCTATCGCTAAAGAGCAGTGCCCTGGGCTAGGAGTGAAAGGACTCAGCGTCCCTAGGCGACATAAGGCTACGAGATCTGAAGAAGCGGTGAGACGAGCGGTACGTATCATTACCTGTTGCTATTAAAGAAGATTGTGTCCCTTGTCCAGCAGACTAGGGATAGGTTTGTAACAGTCCCATACTATTTCAATTTAGTCCTGAAAGTGAAATGGTAGTGCAAACCAACGGAATTGATTATGCTCTGGGATGTATTCTCTCTCAATATATGGATAAGAATTTGCATCCTATTGCATTGCATTCAGGAATGCTTACTCCAGCTGAACACAACTATGTTATCCACTATAAGGAATTATTAGCAATATTAGTGGAAAGGGAAGAATGGCGACACTACCTAGCAGGAACTAATGAACCTTTCACCATATATACCAATTATCAAAATATACAAAACTTCCTCAGAACCATGGACTGGTCAGCAGGATAAATGTAATGAGCCCTAGAGTTTACAGATTTGATATTTAAAATCCTTTACAGACCTGTAACCAAATGAGGCAAACCTGACTCATTAAGCTGGCGGACAGAGTACCACCTTGATGTGGGACCTGATCATGACCCGCTGGCAATACTTCAGCAATATCACTTTGATAACCTCCAAAATAATCATAACTTAGTTGTCTCAGTTACATGGAGGAAAGAAAACATGAACAACCCCAGCTGGGATTGACTAAAAAGGAAACAAAGAATTTGGTTATGATTTGATCGCTACAAGATGAAGCAAAAATCCCTACTCGAGCTTTAAAGGTAGAAAAGGTTTAGATCTATACAGGACAAAGGTGAACTTTATTCTCACAAAAGGGCCAGTGCTTTTAGGGACTGTATTAATGATTGGACACTCAATAGGAATATATGAATGCACTGCACACCGCAGTCCATTGGTAGTCAAGCATTTTATTTCCATAGGAGCTGGAGTAGTTGATCTGAACATAGTGGTTAGGTTAAAATCCTCCCAGTCAAACTACGGACAATGCTTTTCAGGCATGAGCAGGAGACCGCACCACACAGATGATTGTGCAAAGGTTTATAGAGAGAGAACCTCATCAGGGTATGGAGTTAGAAATACAGTAGTAGTAAGGGAAGTTTTTGGCAGCATCAATGTACAGAAGAAAGAAACTCAATGACAATTATGTTGTATATATTCTTATACCAAATACGAGTACCTAGACACCACCGATAATGCCTTTCACCAAATATACACTATAGGACAAACCTTAACGTCCAATGCAATAATTGCTAAGTGCGATATCAAGAAATTTGATATCCACTGGATGGCAAGGTTAAAAGAGAATGCAAAAGATGATGCTAAGTGTATGCAGGAAACACGAGCAACAACAATTAGGTGATGATAGCAAGCTAAAGCCAAAACAAGAGACCTTGACTGATGGAATACTTTTAGATAAAGAACGCCTATATATTACTCAAGACAAAACCCAGCAAAAAGATATTTCCATGGATGTTATGACTAAAAGGTGGGAGGAGACCTTTAGACAGGCAAAGACTATTGCGATTATCAGTTGATATTTTTACTGGAAAGGAATTATCGATTCGTTAAACGACTTTGTACCTCATGTACCCAATGCCAAATGGCCAAGGCACCAGGACTTGCAGAATTAGGCCTACAACAACAATTCCTAGGCCTATTCGCGGCTTAGGCATCTACCTTAGTAGATTATATTACACAACTACCTAAATTTGCAGGTTAGAGCCAAATTATAGTTCGAGACGACTGATTCACCAAAGTGGCACATTTTACCTGGTGGTAAGTATATGCTAACACAAAAGATGTTGTAGTGGCATTCATTAAAGAAGTTTGGAAACTTCGAGGTATACTATCTGATATCATCTTATACATGGAAGTAAAGTTTGAAGAAGAATTTTGTTAGTCAATATACAAGATATTAGACATAAAAAGAAGAATGTGTACTCTGTCCCACACTCAGAATGATGGAACAATGGAAAGGGTTAACCAAGTACTGGGAGGTTACCTACAGATATTTCTCACCTATAATCAAGATGACTGGTAACAAATTCTATTGTTAGCCTGTATGCATACAACAAGTAGGTAACAAGCACCCTTGGATTAACCCCTATCATTGAAAACCTCAGTTACTATCGTCAAATTAAATGGATAAAGGAGTGTCAATTCCAGAATTCCAGAGCTATTATGTATTCTAAGTGGTTTAAACTGATATATGAAAAGGCAAAGGAATCAATTGAAAAGAGATAGAAAGGAATGAACAAGTACTATGACTGCAAGGATCACAGTTAACAAGAGTTCAAAATTTGGGTTTGGGTTATGCTAAATGTGAATAATTTCTGAACTAAGCTACCCTCTAATATGTTACCACCAAAATTTTATAGTCCTTGCAAAATCTGGCAGCAATATGGAGACCTAGGCTACAAATTGGAATTATATGAACTTTGGAAAATTCATCCTTTATTCTCTCTATCGCTACTTGAGCCATAGAGAACTTCAATTTGACTTGGCCAAGAACAACCATCTCTGACACTGCAGGATGTAGATGGTAACACAATATTCGAGGTGGAAAAAATCACTAAGAATCAAATAAGCCCGTATGAATGAAGATTCAGAGAACATTAACATAACATCTAAGAAATTTGATACTTTGTTAAGTGGAAGGGATATTCAGAAGATGAGAACACCTGGGAACAACTAGAGCACTTACAGCATGGTCAAGGATTGGTAGAAGATTTTCATAAGGGAAATGCGGAAATGCCTAAGTTGCGCTAATTAGTATCGACGGAAGGATTTTCCTGTCGTGGTCAAGTTAGCGGAAAGCATTTTCAACACTACTGGAAGGAGTATTAAACGGTTATATTGCTTCAGGACGAAGTGTGTCTAGTGTTAGCTGCTGTTACCCTCATGGGAAATGGTACAATTAATTTGCTGTGATGATATATATAACCGATAGGTTGCTATATGAGTACCACCCATAATTTTACGGATTCGTATTTGTAGTAGACCCACTCAGCCTTGCTGCATGATCTAGACCTAAAGCATTTTGTACTAATACTCTTGACAATCCGAATGCATCCGCACTTGAGTGCATATATGCAGGAAAGATGCACATCCAGACTGATCAACTGGGATTCCGTAAGATGTTGGCAATTAAGCTACACCAACTTGTCCTTAGTTAATTTGGAAAAAGGATCTAAGGCTATTAACTGGAGGAGTGCTAGACACCAAATGAGTCCTAGATAGTTCGTAGAATCAGTTGACCCAGCGGGGCATACATTTTTTGTGTCAAAAGCAGTTTCAAGTTTGTATGACGATAGCAAAGGTATAAAGGAATACTGCATTTATATGGCTAATATAATTACGGTGAGAATTAGATAACTAGCTACTGGACCCCCATAGTGAAGGGATCATCAAGCAACCGAGAAGTGACCTAAATCAAAATTTAGTTTTTAGTTTTAGAGAAATCTTAACCTTGTTAACCTATCTTGCTAAAGGAGCTTTCCTGACATATATCCGATGTTCTCGAGTCAAGTACAGCCTAGCCAATTCAACAGTAGAGAATTGGTTACCTCGTAACAAAGAAGTCTGGCGCTGATAAACCTATGTAGAAACAGGAATTCTTATATAGTTGGCGTAGGGATTGGTATCAATCCCCTTTATAATTCTACTTAACTAAAGGTAATCAGCCCTCTACCCTGATAACTAACTATCCTTTTCAAGAAGAACTTGAATTGAGTGCAGCTACAACTTCATGATATTAACCTTTACCGCTTAATTGATTACATTTATATTTCCCTTCCATTAACATATATTAGAGTCTTTGGTGCAGGTGCAACCTTGGATCTATCTCCCTACATGGTGCCCAGGTTATAAACTGAACTGTTATATTAGATACTGGAGCAGTACTTCTGAAGCTATTGTCTTATCAGCAAGAGAATTGTACTAATTTAATACCACTAGCGGAACAGGAATACAATAGGTCAGTATCTGATTCTTTGTAGTTATAGGGCTTTGAGGGAAACTCAGGGTTAGTCCCAAATACAAACTAGTCTAGGGCTGTGTTTGATTATCAAGGAATATACCCCAACTGCATGCCATGGTGAAAGACAGGGAAGCAACTTGTTAGATCCTTCAACAAACAATATACAAACATCTGGAGTAATAAAGGAAATAGCATGATCACAACCTACTACCATAGACTGGATACGTCATCCTGGAAGATATCACCCGCGTCTGAGCGAAGACAGCCCACCATGTTATATAAAATGGAGGTAACATACGGACTAAGTGACCTATGGAAAGGTGGACTTCAGAGCATTGGCCACTTTGTAGTTAAGCAACAAATAGGCACACGCATGTATTATATTGAACTCCAACCTAGGTAGACCCTCCATCCAAGGTTCAAAGTTGGATTCGGTGAGCTGTACCGGGAAGACCCCAGATGTAGGCCAGACAATGAGGTACCTGTACCAGACTGTCTGGACTCCATAGCTTAGTTATGTAGTAGAGACTATAGTAGAGAGTCACAGTCTCAAAGCAAAATTCCCATATAAGTTTGTCCAATGCTTAGTGTCAGGAGAAGTGTACAATGCAGAAGAAAATTAATGGATACCATTTAAGAAGTTGGAAGGAACAGCAATTGAAGCATGGGTTAACTTTATTAACAAGATTCCGGCAAGCCCAAATAACACCGTCAAGGTAACCATACTCTGCAGAAAGAAGCGGTTTCCAAGACAGTAGATTACTATGTTTGAGGACACAATTGTAGACCTACAGAGAAATGTAACAACCTGAAATATCACTTGGAATATTTTACAGAACCAAAGCCCTCATAGGCGCCTTAAAGGGAGCCTGGCGCCAGATGGTGTCTTAGACCTGCATAAGTGTCCAGCATACTAGAGGCACTTAAAAAAAGAGAGTATCAAGATACCAAGAATAGTAGGGTGACTTAGTAAGACCAGATAAACATAATTACCACTCAGGCTAAGGTATCCCAGTTAGACAGTGTAACAATCGGCCAGAATGAGGTAGGGTATTATAATTAGACTGGGTAACCCACTACCAAAGTTTAAGTGGATAACAGACGAGGATGGGTAACTAGAAGAACCTATCCATACTAGATAAGCAGAATATCCCCGGACACAAATGCAGCGTTTCTATATCCACTTGTTTAATAATTTTGATATTCTGTGTAAACAATAGAGTAGTTATACACGACTATTCAGTAATATATATGTATGTTGTGCAGATTCTGGAAGAGATTTGGCCCTTGATACAATCAAGTTACCATGGCTCTGGGAACAGGTATAAGATCATGAAACTCAATTTACCCTACCTTCAATGTTACTGGCAATGCAAAATCATAAAAACCTCCGTGGATCGAAAAGGGGTTGTCTTGGTAAATGGCTATTCCGATACGTGGCAAATTATGACCGTTGTTAAAAGGCTAACAAAACTTGACCCCTTGAAATAGTCTTGTAACATAGTATATGTTGCAACAGGCCTTCAGCGAAATCATGTCTGCAGGGTGTAAAAGTGGGTAGGCAACCTTAGACTCCAAAAGGTTGGCAGTATTACACCACATAGTACTTCGATGTTAATCAATGTACCTAATATCCCTATGGGCGTTATCAGAGCCCATTGAGAAGGTCATCATGGAGGCAGGGACAAACATATGTTTACACTGATAACCCTCTACTCCAAAAATTGCCTATTGCCTAGGACCTATACTATTACTGCAAGACATTTCGATACTCAGAGGACATTCGGTCTTAAGGTAATTGAGGTAGCTAATGAACTAATGGAAATGGCTAATACTCATTTACCTAATAAAGTAGTAAAACTCAGTATGGGAGATTAGTTGTAACAAGTATAGTTGCCGATTGGCCAAGTAAACCAGGTTGACTACTATCCATGCATAGACAGAATCGCCACAGGGCAACTTTGTCTTAAGTGAGATAAGGAGTCTGATGCCTAGTAGAGAGTATGCGATTGACAAAACTTCCATGTTAAGACATTTCTCTTTTATAGACATAAAGGAGATTTATTGCTGAAAACGAATTCGATTGTAGGACTTTGGTTTTCCGCGGGATTCTCATACTTCCAGAGCTGACCCTGATGGTGTTCGGCATTAATAAACCTAGAGTCAAGATGGGTTGTCCTTTATAGTCAGAGTAGGTAAGGGTGTCGATGACCTTTACTCTGCAACTTAAATAAGCGACATAGGCACTCTACTCTTATAACAAACTATCATCTGGAGAAGAACTTGAATTCAGAGAAACTACAGCTTAACGATATTCAGTTTTATCATTTGATTCAATCCTATATATCTTGACCTTCCATGAGCTTTATATTTACAATCTTTTGCGGAGTCACACCCTTAAGATCATCTTCCTAAAGGGTGCTCCTGGAATAAGTACTGCTAGTGTAGTGGCTCATATTAGAGCCATCGATAATCACAAACTATGTTAAGAATAAGGACTTTAAGGACGACCCAGTCATATGATGAATCCCTTGAGAGAAGTAGTTTCGTATTGCATGTCAGCTAAGGGCCTAGGAACACAATATTTGTTTGCATTACCTAAGCAACACAGAACTAGATGACTGCGGACTCTAAAAGTCTGGACTTAGTTTTGACTAAAGGCAAAATAGATTCTTCCAACATTGGTATAGCATTAAACAGAGCACTTAGTACAAACCTTCCCAGAATCCTATCCTAAACAACTGCAATCTTCGGTATTGGTGAACCTGGAGGTACAGGTATGCAATTAGCTGGGTTCATAACTGGATAATTCTAGAAAATCATGACCCTGAACATTAATCTGAGTGAACTTATCAACAACTGAATAAAGGTGGAATAACCCTCAACCTCTCGATCAATAAGGACCAAGTTACCCACCTTCATAATATTATGTCAAATGTAGTATCTATCATAGCAAGAGACCTATCACAAAGCTTAGATTACATATGTTTCAAACATGCTCATATATCCGCCTGGAAGTTGGATAACCTTATATGTGGAAGGACAATAAACAGAAATATGTAACACCTGCAAGCAGTTCACCCTTTTGCTTCCAGAACATTTTTGTTATGTGGACGCAGAGAATACTGGTAGAAAAAAGCAAATATCATGCGACAAGTTAAGGAACCTTTAACAGAGTTCAGGAATTTCTTTTACCAGAGACCGTCCATAGCAAATTAGGAGGAAGGTAGATTAAAATGAAAATTCTGGAAAAGAATCAATCTGTTAAGATAATATGCTATCAGCTATCGTGCAACAGGTAACTACTTCTCTTTAAGGAGTACCAGTATGACTGGGTCATCCTTAATATAAATAGATTGAACTCGCGTTATTATCTTATATGGCTCTAATCTCAGCCATCAAGGGATGATTGCTATTCCATCGAGTAGTACTAGAGAAGAATGCAATATTGCTCTTAGGCTTATACCTACATTGTTTTGATAGCCTAACTCAATAGTTCTAGAACACAACGCCAATAGAGGAGTGGGATGGGAAATAGGTAAAGTGATTGTATAGGAGAGAATGTAGATGGTTATGTAAAGAGTACTAGCTATTGGCACCATTTTTTTCTATTTTTCTTTATGTTTTATTTTTATCATAAGTTATTTTTTAAGGTTGAACAACTTGTGTGTATCATGTGAGATGGTGTAAAGGAAACATATAATCCAAAATGAAGAAACGAAGGAAATAACACCTTTAAACCATCTAATAGTACCACGCACAAGACACATTACCAGATACAGTTATATAATAAAACTAAAAAAAACAAACCAAGGCCCAATGAGCCAAACTACAACCGGAAAGGAAAATTACACATTCCACAGAACTACAAAGAAACCAACACCTATTTAAATATGATCAAAAAAGAGGAGGCAGAAAGGAAGATAGAAGGAGGGGTGCTACGGAAGAGACAGGGGGAGAGGGAAAAATGATTAGGGAATGTGAACGGCGCATAGGGGCAGGTGTCAGGAGACAGAAGGTGGTGCCGGTCGGACGAATAAACATACTGTGTGCAACCAGCCAGGGGTGTGAAGGCTAGAAGAAGTCCACAAATCTGATGTTGGTAAAGAGCAGGAGCAGACGTGCACGTTCAGAAGGAGTTCAGAGAGAGTAGAGGATAACTTAGATAGACATCTCATCCTGGTCTCCTCGGTAAGGGCAGAAGTATGGAGGCTGACCGAATACTAGGAGGGGTGGGCCTCAAGATAGCTCTTGTTGAAATGCATCTAGCGAACACGCCCAGAAATGAACTTTCCCTGTGCCATCAAAGAACAGGGCAACAAAGTCTTGGGAAAACAATAGTACTCTGTCAAGAAGGCATTGGCAATCCAAACTTTGTGGGGCAGATTATATGCCTTGGGATGTAGCACAGGATAGGTCAAGCTGATAGTGGCATTTGCGGGGATACCATGAGGAAAGAAAGGAAGGTCCATACTTATCAGTGGTGTATGGGAGAGTGACCACAAGAGTTGAAGCACCAGATGAACTTGATCATCGATGGGAATGTGTGTGCGTACGGGTCAGGAGGAGGTGGCAGTGGCGAGCAGAGAGGCTTGACATTGGGCTGATAGTGCCGGATGAGGTGCCAGAAAGAGTCTGGTGCGTATAAGAGCAGGAGGAAAGCGAAATCTGGAGGAAGACTAGCAGCAACTGCCAGGAAAAATGGCGGCGATGCCAGGCCAAGCAGGCAACTAGTAGTAGAAAAACCTCTGAAGAAAGGATCGGGGTAGGGGTGGACTGGCAGTAAGTAGTAATCCAGGGCTGAACGGAGCTCCAGAAGACCATAAAGGAGATCCCGTCGTGTGCTTGAAGGCTCCTAGAGGTCTGATATAGAGAAGAAAGGCAACTAAAATCAACAGTGCCATCCGGTGGCAAAGCTGAGCGGAGAGGCCAGCCACCAGTGGGGAGAACAATTGAAAGGTAAAAAAAGCATGCAAGGATATGGAGAGATGACGAGAGAAGTGAGTGTGAGTGGAGAGGGAGCCGGTAAACTAATAGCCAGGCTAACAGACCTGTGCCTTCAGTGAAAAAAGTAAGGAATCTCTAGAAATAGGTGAAATATCAAAATCCCCGCTGTGTAGTGGAGTCCTACCGTCCTTTAGCACAGTCTTAGAGAGAGAGAAGGAAACACTGTTTCTCGAGGACCTGCAATTCAGCTTGGCCAAATTAAACTATAGGGAGTGAACATTCCCACTATAAGATAGAGAGGCTACAGTAATGGCGAAATTATCTTCATAGGAAAGTATAAGCCCCCTTTGGACTTAAAAGAGCTGGGATGAAGCGTAAATAACCAATAACTAAGTAGACACTGTGGACCTTAGGGGGTGCCCACAGAACCAAGATAAAAGGTCCTCTGAGAACCCTAAAATAACAGAGAGCAGGTGCACCCAGGATGCATAGACTTGACCCAAGCAATACGGTAGTGATTATCCCCTTTATGATTGAGGGACAGGGCTCAGAGAGTAGAATCAAGGTTAACAAAACTCTCCTTGATGTTAAGCAACAAGGTAGATATCTTGAGGCATAGGTGTTGAAAGGAGCAGATAGTTTAAACAAAGTAGCACAGGCGTCAAAGGAGGAAAGACCAGGGAGGGAACTAAACTGATTGCGCATGGGAGAACAACAGTGCATGCGCTAGGTTCGAGGCTTGAGGCAACAACCTTTGCCAGATCTTAGAGTGTTATGGTCCTATGCTGTTAGCTGACTTGCAACAGGTAACTACTTCTCTGTGGATTGGATGAAGATGACCCGGCAGTCCTTATAGCCTACATTACGTCGAGGGGCTAAGCATAGCCACTAAGGCAGGAGTAATATGGCAATGAGTAGTACTATGTGGAGGTCCACTATTGTTTGAGGCATTTGCCTACATTGTATTGAGAGCAGAACCTTTTAGTTCCTATTGCACAAGTCCAATAGAGGAGCGGAGAGGTAAAAAGGTAAAGTGATTGTATTTGAAAGAACTTACAAGGTTGCGTGAAGAGTCCTAACTTCAGGCCACCCAGTAGTCCTAATATAGGCAATCATCCCTCAACCCTAACCCTGGCGACTCATATCTATGAGTCAGACTCTCGGCATCACTCATATTGAGTCATAATATGAAAACCATCCGGTGATACCTATGAGTCAACTGCCCAGGGTATCAAAACAAGCAAAACTCATAAAACAAGTCCTGTGCCCAAAAGTGGTCACAGGTGCGAAACCCAGCACTGATAATATGAGTCATGTGTGAAATACAGTACATCATATCTCTTTGAAACGTGGGTCATATGCACGATCACCCAATCACAATATAATGAGAATTGCACTAGTGTGCATTATGTGAAACCCCCTGACTACTACAGTGTCATAGTGCAACATCAGACATCCTTATAACTTATAACTATGAGTCATGTGAAATGCTACCTAACTTAGTCCATTCGTGATATTAGCTCTCATCTCCGATCTGCCTGGGTCCCATCAAGCTAAACATCCTATCCTGGACAGGTTTTCCCCTAACCTGCACAGTTTCTCTTTCAACTTCC
Source organism: Tuber calosporum (assembly GCA_003316355.1). Taxonomy (NCBI): domain Eukaryota; kingdom Fungi; phylum Ascomycota; class Pezizomycetes; order Pezizales; family Tuberaceae; genus Tuber; species Tuber calosporum. The sequence continues at coordinate 10,820 of QFET01002919.1, forward strand.
AAACTGGATGTTAGGCGTGTAGCAAACCTTTGGGGACATGTACCAATGTTAGGTTCACCGTTTGGAGAGTTCAGTCACGGTCGGCAGTCATCTTCTGTTAGGACTGCATATCATATCTTTGGCTCTACATTGTAGTTTCAGAAATGCAATATTTGTTTCGTAAGTGTTCAATTTGTCGTTCCTGGCATCCCACATGTGGATTAGTATCAGGTTTAACATTTTCGCACCCCTCTCTGCTCAACTGTGACCTAACAGTTGCCATCCGTTTTAGTATGCATGCATAGTTTTAGTTCAGGCCTGCAGGTTCACCTGTGTGACTTACGTAGTACTCAGCTTGGATTTTGTCATGTGGATGATCACGGAGGTTCTCCTTGAAGCACAGGATCCAGGACATGTCCTTGTGGGCTTGTTGTTATTTGCATATTTTTGGTTATTTAGGATACCAATTAGACAACTCCTTATCCTGTATATGAACATGACAGTCATTGTCATAGCAGGCAGTCTATGAAAGAGCGTTAGGTTCTGCCTGTTTTTGTCTTTCCTCCTATATTTCATATGGGGGCCTAGTCAGTATGATAGTACTTAGGCTATCACTCCAACAGTCACTGGGTGCCAAGGTGATTTGGTTCTACGGTGGTTCCTCCACAGGTTCGATCTTTACTGTAACCCTTTCAGAGTTTTCTTGGGTACTGCTGATGGAAAGGTTCAATGGCGAGGCTGGCATTGTTGGAATTCTGTGCAGGGTACCACATTTGGTCGTGTTCAGGTGAGTAACCAGTCAACTTGGCTCTGTATTGTAGGCTTCATCATTATAGGCAAGAATAGATGATTTCTACAATTCGTACTCGCTGTCTCCTTCTGTTTCGATAGGAGGTGGTTGTGAATGTCCTTGTGAGGGAATTGATTGTTGTGATAGGGTTCGAGTAGTGAGATCTGTGAGGTGTTGTAGACGTTCATCAGTTGAGGATAGGCCAATTTATAGGCCCTTATGCCAATCCTGGTAAGGATTATGAATGGTCTGATATCCTTATAATCCAGGTTCTTGCATGGTCTTGTAGGCCTGATATTCATTGGCAGTAACCAGACCATATCGCCTGACTTGTCATTAGGATCCGGTTTTCTGTGTTGAATGTAATTCTTCTTTTGTCTTCACTATACACAGACTATTACCAGATGTAGGATACTGAGCAGCTGACCCTTTACTTATTTATCGGATATTTCTTTTGGTATCAAGTGGCCAATTGCCTTATGGTCTGGGTGGTGGCTATAATTGACATAGAATGTTGTGGTCTTTATTGTTTCATGTCTTGCGTTGTTGTATGTAACTTTTGCCAATGGTAGTAGGTCAGCCCAGTCGTCGTCTTGATAGTTGAAATAGGCCGCTAGGTATTATTCGAGGATCTCATTTTATCCTGTTGGTTTCTCCATTGGTGTGAGGATGGAAAGCGGTACGCAAATTCCTTTCTATGCCTATAGGTTTCGTCCATTCTCTCCATAGTTCCAATATAAGCAAGATTCCTCCATCAATGATATTATCCTGTCTCCTCCTTGTATGCGAAATATTTCCCTCTGGAATATTTGCACAAAGTCTTTAGTATTCATGTCATTGTTGCAAGGTATGATATGACTCATTTGGGTTAATTAGTTGATTACAACCAGTATGGACTCATAGCTGGCTGATATTGTCACGTTGGTGATAAAGTCCATTGCTATGGATTCCAATGGTTGGTATTGTGATTCGTTTGGCTGCAGTAATCCATATGGTGCATATGTGATTGCTTTTGTCCATTGGCAGGTATCGCTGTTTTTGACATATCTTTTGATATCGTAACGCATCTTTGGCCAGTAATAGTGCCTGGCTAGAAGGGCGGTAATTTTGCTTGTTCCCCCATAGCTAGCTGTTGTTGGATTGTGGTTTTGTTGTATTATAGTTGTCCTTCTTGCTTCTTCTTCTGTGACCTAAATTATACTAGAATACTAGTGGTATCCTTCCTTCCATTAGCATGAGCCAAGTGCCACTCCTTTAATCACCTTGTCTCCTCTAACCAGGGCATCGTCGATATCTTTTATCTGTATAAGAGTTTTGCTTGCTTCTCTGATTCCTGTGTCCTCTTCTGTAACTTCCCTACTTCCCTTGCTTCAAGGTAGTGTTCCTTTGGTAGCAGGATTCTTTGTTTCTGTTGAATCCTTTCATCACTTTTTTCCAGGGATGATATGCACCCTCCTCGCTACAGCTTCTGGCTTTCCTACTTCTTTTCCAGGTCCGTATTGTATCTTAATATCGTATTGGCTTAGAGTTTAGACCCTGCGAATTTCTCGCTCATTGAGTTCTTTTTTAGTAGTGAATGGTACCAGGTTCTTGTAGTCAGTAAGTATCAGTACTTGATGTAGACTCCCTTGGGCATATAATCTCCATTCTTTGAGAGCTTGCACGATTGCTAACAGCTCTTTGTCATGTATGTCATAGTCGCATTCCACATCTGAGAATGTTTTCGTGCAGTATGGTACTGGTAGTCATTTTGCTTCCTCCTCTTTTTCTAATAATATGCTGGAGCATAAATAATTTTATGCATCATTTGCTATGATGATCTCTTTCTGCGAATCATTTAAGACCAGGAGTGGGGAGAGGTTAGGCGTTGGCAGAGTTCATTGAATGGCTCTTATTTTTGGTCAGTCTAATTGCATTTGACTTCTTTCTTAGTGAGCTCATTTAAGGGTTTAGCTATACGGCTAAACCCTTCTATGAATCACTGATAGTACTAGCAGAATTACATAAAGCATAGTATGCCTTACTTTGGTTTCTGGTGGTTTCCATTCCCATATAGCTTCGGTTTTAATGAGGTCGCTTCTGATTCTGCCTCAATTGATGATGAATACCTGCTACTATGTTCATTCTCCTTGTAACTCACACTTAGATGGCTTTACTGTAAGCCCTTCGATTCTTACGGCTTTGATGATATTTCTGACATGACTTCGGTATTTTTGAAAGTTTTCTAAGTATATCAGAATATCATCTATGTAGTCCATTGTTACATCCCTATCCTTAGTCTGCCGGAAAAGGCACACTATCTTCTTTAACAGCAAAAAGTAACAATACGTACCGCTCGTCTTACCGTTCTTCAGGTCTCGTAGCCTTATGTCGCCTAGGGAAGGCTGAGTCCTTCCACTCCTAGCCCGTACAACTGCTTCTTAGCGATACGTTCCTCGAATCACCTTTCGGTCGGTGATGTAAACAGATGGTCGTAATAAGAGTAAAGTATAGATTGAACTAATAGGTAAAATATAATATAGGAAGTAACTTAGGTGGTTGCGTGAAGAGCTAGCTATCTGTGTCCGTGACCCTCCTTATATAGGCGCTCTTCCCACAACCCTAACCCTGGTGACTTTATTATGAGTCACCTCTTTACTATGACTGCCGTGTGAGTCATAGTATAACAAACGTCCTATGACTCACAATTTGAGTCATAGTATACAATCCCCCTAGTATCCAATTTCCATAAAAGATTATGTGCGCTAATCGCGTCACATGCGTGAAACCCCTGACTTATACATGTAGTCAGGTGCGAAAGTCATAACATCATATGACCTCACAATCGTGAGTCATGAACCAATATATCAAATCAAACATCATAATCATAAATGATCTCACAAATCGTGAGTCATGTGAAACATTCCATATTGCTAAGTCACGATTTGTGACAATAGCTCCTCTCTCCCCTCAGCTTGAGTCCCATCTAGCTATTCACCAAGTTTCATAACCTGGTTCCCAAATCTTCTCGCATCGCGACGGAACTTCCGTAATATTTGTTCCGTTGTGGGTAACTGTTTCCTGATCATTTCCAATGTCAGGTCTGCCACCACAATAGTTCGGTTTTGGTGCGCAATGGTGGCTTGTTGTGCTTCGAGGGTCTCCTCCTGGAGTCTGATCGTTCCTTGGGCCTCATCCAGTTGGATTTCTAAACCCGAAATCTTTCTTTGGAGGCATTCAATATCTGCCTGCGTGTGTTGGCCTTCGGTATTGTTGTTTCAGGTTTCCTCGCCCCTCTCCAACCGTCCCCTCCTGGCTTCCGTGCGCTGAGCATCCTTCCTGCTCAGTTCTTCTCTTTTACCCCACGCCTTGGGGTAGTATCCTGCCCGGATCTTCGCATCCCAGTGGGCTCGACAATTATTTCGGTAGCATTCCTCCCATCTCGTTTCTGCGTGTGGTTGTTTTGGCCAGTAACTGGCCCCTTCCTTGTCCTCTCTATGGATGTTGCAATGCTCGTCATAGCATGCCGTCCAGCTCATCGCGTTGTGTTCTGATGCCCTTTGCCGGTCCTCGACCGCCGCATAGCCTGGGCTAGTTGGGGTGATTTCTCGCATTGGCTCTCCCCAACCGTCGTTCGTTGCTTCTTGTTTGATTTCTTCCCAGACTTGGTTTATCTGGGTATCGTTCGTGGAAGTGATTGATTCCATTTTCCGCGTGTGCGAAGTTTTCCGCTGGGTACCAAACTTTATCGTAATCAGGAGAATATCCTTTCCACTTCGCTCGATATTGGAGTTTTCCGTAATGTAGTCGTGAGTCGACAATTTCTTCAAGTTCGTATTCTGTTTCGCCTTCGATTTCAATTGGTGGTGGTGGTGACTGGATCTGTGATGGGAATCTTTGGTCTTGGTAGGGTTCGAGAAGTGAAATGTGGATGGGGTTGTGTATTCTCATTGAGGGGGGAAAGTCCAGCTTATATGCACTGTTCCCCACTCTTGCCAAGATCTTGAAGGGCCACATCTTTCTGTAATCGAGTTTCTTGCATGGTCTTGTGGTCCTTACATTCCTTGGTAGGAACCATACCATATCTCCTGATATCAAATTCGGATCGGGTTTTCTGTGTTGATCGTAATTTTCTTTCTGTTGAAGTTGTGCTGCCACCATTTCCTCTCGTATCGTATCGTGCCATAGGTTCATTTCGTTCGCCGGAATCTTCTGATCCGGTATCAGATGACCACGTGTGTCATGTTTCGGGTGTTGTCCGTAGTTTGCAAAAAAGGGTGTTGTCTTAATTCTTTCTTGTTGTCCATTATTGTATGCGAACTCGGCAAACGGTAATAGTTCGTTCCAATTATCCTGTTGATAACTGACGTAAGTCCTCTGGTATTGTTCCAGGATGGCATTGGTTCTTTCTGTCTGTCCATCCGTTTGTGGATGGTAAGCCGTGCTCAGTTTTCTTTCGATTGCCAACCTCAGGGCAGTTTCCTTCCATAGGTCCGAGGTGAACAGTGTCCCCCTATCAGTGATGATATCTTGCGGTAGTCCGTGCAACCGAAAGATTTCTTTTGCAAAGGTTTGCGCGAATTGTTTTGTTGTAATATCTTTCCTGCATGCAATAAAATGACTCATTTTTGTCAGTCTGTCGATGACTTCCAAGATAGGGTCATAGCCGTCCCATTCTGGTAAATCTGTGATAAAATCGATTGAGATTGACTTCCATGGCTTATCAGGTGCTTCGTTTGATTGTAGTTGACCATACGGAGCATGTCGGGATGATTTCGTTCTTTGACAAACGTCGCAGTTCTTGACATATATCTTGATCGTTTCCCGCATTCCTGGCCAGTAGTAATTGTGACTGATGAGTTCCGTGGTCTTTGCTGTCCCTCCATGTCCTGCTTGTAAAATGTTGTGATTTTTTCTGATAAGTTTCGTCCTTATCTTTTCCTCTTCTGGTACCCAAATCTTGTTCTGGTACCATAGGCAGTCATCCTTCCATTGGCATAGCCCTAGGGCTACATCCTTCCTTTCTTTTGTTCCTTGTTCGAGTGCATTCCTTATCTCTTGTATGTGCGGGTCCTTCCCACTTTGTTCCTTAAGATTTCTCATCTCTTCTCCGGGAAAGCTAATCGTATCCATTTCCTGTATCCTTATCTCCTCCAAGTATTTTTCTTGTGGTAATAGGATCCTTTGTTTCTTTTTGATCCTATCATCATCTTCCTCTGGTGCATCTTGACTTCTCCTTGTTAATGCGTCTGGCTTGCCGCTTTCCTTTCCTGGCCGATATTCGATCCGTATATTGTATTGGCTTAACTTCTCGCTCCACCGGATCTGTCGTTCATTGAGATCTTTTGTTGTCGTGAAAGGGACCAGATTCTTATGGTCATTGAGGAACCTTGTCTTGTGATGGCTTCCCAACACATATCTTCTCTATTCCTTGAGTGCTTGTACTATGGCCAATAGTTCTTTATCGTGAATATCGAAGTTGCATTCCGCATTCGTTATTGTCTTTGATCGGAATGCCTCCGGCCGGCATTTCTCGTCTTCGCACTGTTGCGATAGAATCCCTGAACAGAGATACTTCGATGCATCTGTTTCGATAATGGTCGGTCTTTCCGTATTGTAATGGGTGAGTACGGGTGCTGAACTTATTTTCTGTCTCATCGTATCGAACGCCTCACTTTCAGCCGTACCCCACTTCCATTTTGCATTTTTCTTTGCCAGATTGTATAGAGGTTTTGCTGTCCTGCTAAACCCCTCGCTGAATCTTCGGTAAAAGTGGCAGAATCCCATAAATCTTTGCATATCGGTTTTATTCTTCAGAATCGCCCATTCCCATATGGCTGCCGTCTTGACCGGATCCATTCGGACTGCTTCTTGGTCAATAATAAATCCTAAGTATTCAACTTCTGTCTTGTGGAATTTACACTTAGTTGGCTTGATTCTCATTCCGGATTTTCCAATCGCTTCTAGGATCTTTCCCACGTCTTTCTGGTGCTGCTCCATTGTTTCTGAGTACACCAGTACGTCATCCAAATATACTATGCTGCATATGTCCAAGAATCAGTGTAACGTTTGATTGATCCATCTCTGGAATGTTGCCGCTGCATTGGTCAAGCCGAATGGCATTACCAAGTATTCGTAAGTTCCGTATCGTGTCGCGAATGTAGTTTTCCATTCGTCTCCTTTCTTGATCCGTACATTGTGGTATGCATGTTTAATATCCAGCTTCGTAAAGTATCGGGCGCTATTTAGCCTATCCAAGGCTTCGCCGATGAGTGGGAGTGGGTACCGATCTTTTTTCGTGACTTCATTAAGTCCTCGGTAATCCACGCATAGGCGTAATTTTCCTTCTTCTTTTTGACGAAAAGGATGGGTGCTCCTGTTTCCGCGAAGGAGTCTCGTATCCATCCCCTTTCCAGATTCTGTTTCAAATACCTTCTCAATTCTTCCAGTTCCGCCGCTCCTAGTGGATATAACCTCTTGGCTGGGATTGTCTTTCCTTTTTCTAGGTTAATCTCATGGTCTACTCCTTTTCTGTAAGGCGGTAACGTGGTTTTTTCTTTCTCTTCGAATAGATCCAGGTATTGGTGATATACCTCTGGTATCATCTGTTCCAAGGGTTCTTTCCCTTGGGACATATTGGCCTTAATTGCCAGTTCGGTACTGACATTCATTGCCTTCAAATCGCATTGGCCGTCCTCCTGGTTCCACTTTAGAATGCCTGTGATCTCTCCTCTTCTGTAGAACTTCCCAAAGGCTTGGGCCGAGATCTCGCAGATCTCTGTTCGTTTCCGGTCCCTTTTTGTCTCTTCCCGGGTACCCTCTGATTCGTTTCTGTCCCGGTCTCTCTGGTGGTCCGTACTTCCGAATCCTTTGTCTTCTCGTTCAGTCTTTGCAAGTACTTCGACTTCCTTGCATTCCCCGTCCAGGTATCTTTCACATATCAGTTGTGCTATCCTGTCACCGGAGTTGACTGTGTAGTCTTCGTCTCCGAGGTTCACCATTACTACCTTCAGTTCACCTGTATAATCCGCATCTATTACACCCGCGTTGGTTGTGAACCTATTCTTGACTGCTAACCCGCTTCGTGGTGCAATGCGCCCATAAGTGCCCTGTGGTAATCCGATGGCTGTCCCGGTTCAGATGACTTCTTGGCCTTTGGCTCGTATCGTTGTTCTTTCGCTAGCGTACAGGTCGTGTCCTGCCGCCCTCATTGAGCCTCTCATGGGTATCGTTGCCTCTTTAGTCAACCTTTTGACTAGGATCTGTTTATCCGTTTTTGCCTGAAGCTTGGAGAACATCATATCTAAGTTCTCCTCCAGGGCTTCTGCTTCCGGGACTGTAAAGACCCTCGGTGACTCTTTTAAACACCAGGTCGTGCATCTCTCACTATCAAACGTGATGGTCCCCTTTCCCCAATCAATCGAGGGGCTGTGTTCTCTCAACCATGACATTCCAAGAACTGCTTCATGGTTTTGTAAATTTGCCACTTGTAAGGTAATCATTTCCCTATGGCTACCGATGTCGATAGGTACTGTCGTCGTATGAGTTACTGGACCCATCGCGCTGAGTTTGCCGTCCGCCTGGTAAATTTCTCGTTGTTGTTTGGCTTTCACCATAGGCATGCCGTACTTTTCGCATACCTCCTTATCAATAAAGTCCTCAGTTGCTCCGGAGTCAATCATTCCGTTGATGCTGATAATCTCGTTTCTGCCATGTAGTCGCATTTTTACCATGACATGGTCGTTTTCGTGTTCTAGTGATTCCGTGTTGTTTAGTGCCGCGTAGAAGTTTCGTATCGCGATGGGTTTCTTTTTCCCCTTGTCCCTCAGACCATCGCTTAATGGGGACTGTCGTCTATTTCCTCTTCGTTCTTTTCGGTTTCGAGATCCATTTCGCGGATTGCAGTTCTTTGTTTCCATCGTGGGTTCTGAACCCTACTGACTGTCCTCGCCGGGTATTCTTTCTCGTCTTTCGAGTTGGTGCAGTTTCTCATCATGTGTCCTGGCTTCGCACATGCCATACACAGATTGTTGTTTCTTCTCCTCGAATATTCGGTTTTTGATATGTTAAGAGCTTGTCTTCGCCTAGTCGCATCTAGGTCCATTGGATCTCCTTGGGACTGCTGTAGTCGTTGGGTCTTGAAGGTGCCTTCGTAGTTTCGGATGTTGTCGTATGTTTTTGTTTTGACCTTCCTTGCACGTGTTTGATAACGTCCAAGCGGTTTTCCTGATTAATGGCCCATAGCGCCATTTCCTCGTTCGTCGTGAAGTCTAGAGCCCTCATGGCCCATGCGTTCTGAATTTCTTCGTGTAAGCCCCTTAGGAAGGCCCTTCCCAAGGTTGCTTCGTCGTATTCTGCCTCCGTTGCCAATTGTCGTAACTCATTCCAGAAATCAGTCACGTTCCGGCTCCCTTGCTTGATTTTCTCGATTTTATTTCTTGCTGTTTCCCTAGCATCCACGTCGCCGAATTGAATTCGTAGAGTGGCTTGAAATTCTGCCCAGTTATTCCATGTGGCTGGGGTTTTTCCTTCCACATCTGGAGTAATCCATTTGCCTGCAGATTCTCTCAGTAGGGATTTGGCGAAGTCCACTTTTAATCCGTCTTCGTTTTCCCCCCATCCTAGTGCTGTGTAGTACATTGCAAGTTGGACTAGCCATGCTCGCAGTTTGGTACGGTCGCCTGTAAATGTATCAGGGGTTTTAATTTTTGTCCTCCGCACAGTCTGACCCTGTCGATTATCCTGAACCGTTCTGATCAACTCCTGTAGTGGTTCTCTCGTGAGAGTTATCATGTCCGCTGGTCCTGCTACCCCCGACATTATGTGTATTGGGGATGCTCCTGAGCTGACAGACCCTGATCTTGATCTTGCTTCCGGGGTGACCGGGCTTGGAGGTCTTGGGGATCCTTCTCGCAATATCTCGCTTAAGGCTAGTCCAAGTTCCGCTCGTAGTCCTACGAAAGTCTGTGGGTCGTTGAAGTCTGGTACTTCTATATCTGTAGGTGAATCCATTTTGTATTCGTTAAGTGTCGCAAAAGACGCAACCAAATGTTACAAACCTATCCTTAGTCTGCCGGACAAGGCACACTATCTTCTTTAACGGCAACAGGTAACGATACGTACCGCTCGTCTTACCGTTCTTCAGGTCTCGTAGCCTTATGTCGCCTAGGGAACGCAGAGTCCTTCCACTCCTAGCCTGTACGACTGCTTCTTAGCGATACGTTCCTCGAATCACCTTTCGGTCGGTGATGTAAACAGATGGTCGTAATAAGAGTAAAGTATAGATTGAACTAATAGGCAAAATATAATATGGGAAGTAACTTAGGTGGTTGCGTGAAGAGCTAGCTATCTGTGTCCGTGACCCTCCTTATATAGGCGCTCTTCCCACAACCCTAACCCTGGTGACTTTATTAGGAGTCACCTCTTTACTATGACTGCCGTGTGAGTCATAGTATAACAAACGTCCTATGAC
>QFET01002921.1:0-13729 GCA_003316355.1 Tuber calosporum
CGAGCTAAAGCTCAACTGTCAGGCCTTGCGTCGAGAATTAACAATACTCCAGGAGATATAGACTAACCACTGCATCCAGATGCTATCACCAACTGCTTTAAACGAATCCATGATTCTATCACCCAATTGGAATCCCTTGCAGTCTCCACCTCCGGAAATATCGCCCCCAGCAGCACACATACTGAACCTGACCCTCAGCCCACACCAATCCCTCCTCGACCCCCAGTCCTTGAACTGGACCGATTTCTTGAATCTAATAGACACAGAGCCATGCACTGGACTGCTTGTGTCTGGGACGAATGCCAAACCCACATAAATGGAAAGAATACTGGATACTTTCCCTCAGGATCTCGTGATATTCTAGGACCTTTGCCTTTCTACTCTTCCTCCAACTTTGTCTCCCCTCATCATCCCAAGCGCAGAGCAGAACACAGATGGGCAGTTCCTCCTCCCCTCCACGATGATGATGGCTACCCAGTCTTTCATACAGTTATTGATAAAGGAAAAGAAAGAGAAATACCGGATATCGACCAAGGATGGGATCCACCTACCCCAGAAGCACCTGTCGATTATGAGGACTGCTTCTTTGATCAGCCCTCTTCACAGCTTGACCTTCGCGCTTTTCAGCTTACCAACTACATGAAAGGAAAGTGGTACTCCAGCATTCGAAATGCTCCCCAGAATCACCCTCTCCTTGAGGCAGTTACCAAGGCTATCGACCACCCTGACTGGCTCTTATATGATGGAGTTCTTGTCAGAAAGGGGAAGGATGACATTAGAGACTGTCCTTATGTCCCCTATGAAGCAAGCTATCAAGGTGCTAATATCAGGAGCGAAATTGTGCGCATTACCCATAAACAAATGGCACATATGGGTTGGCAGAAATGTTTTGAATATGCTTCAAGACACTTCTACTGGCTCTCCATGAGGATCGATTTTAAAGACTATGTCCGCCGATGCCACCTATGCCAGCTCAACAAGCAACCTACCACTGTCCCTGAAGGATCAGTCACCCCCCTCCCTGTCCCCAGGCAGCCATTCTCGTACCTTGCAATTGACTTTGCAGGACCCTTCCCTAGCGATTCCAAGCTTGAACTCATCATGGTTGTCTTGGACCGATTCAGTGGCTTTACCTACCTCATACCAGTCTCCCAGAACATCACAGCTATCGAAACCGCCCACATCCTAATTGAGCGAGTCTTCTTCATTCATGGTTTCCCTACCTCCCTAGTCTCTGACAGAGACCCCAAGTTTACCTCATGCTTTTGGACACAGCTTATGGCGAATCTTAATGTTGATCTCAACATGGCTACAGCTTACCATCACCAGACCAATGGACACACTGAGCGCAGAATCAGAACTGTTCGCCAATGCCTTAGGAACTATGTTAACCCTAAATGAACCAAGTTGGTTCGCCACCTACCTCAGGTCCTGACTGCAATCAATGCAGCCCCCAGCGATAGCATAGAACTCTCTCCCTTCGAAATCACCTTTGGCAGACTACCAAACCTCCTCCCAAGCGTCAGAGTTCTCCCCACTTCAGTACCAGCAGCAGACGAGATTGCTTGCCAGATCATGAAGTACCAGCAACTCGCCAGAGATGCCCTCAAGAAGGCCAGAGCACACCAAACCACCTCCAGCGAAAATAGAAGCAAGGATGGACCCCCAATCATCCCTAACGAAACTGAAGTTATCCTCAAGTCAGCACCCTATGTACATAAGGTTAGACGAAACCACAAGCTAGTTGGACCATGGTTAGGACCCTTCTCAGTGAGCGAAGGACCTGATAGACATAACAACTACAAACTCATACTCCCCCCAGTGATGGCAGGAATCCACCCATGGATCCATCGCAGCCATCTTCGCATTTACCTAAGACCCAACCCCTTCGCCTTCCCAGGAACACCTGAACCCATATCCAAAGAACCTGTCACCATCGATGCCAGTGGACAAGAGCAATGGGAAATCGAGAAGATACTCAAAGATCGAATCTATTGCAGAAAAAGACAGTTCTTGATCCATTGGAAAGGATATGACGAAATTGAGGCAACATGGGAACCCCTCTACAACCTAGAAGACGCCAGCACCCTCATCAGATCCTACTGGTTCGATACCTACTATGAATCTATACCTTTCAGACTCCCTTAGTCCCATGGCGAGACTTTCTCTGCCTGGACACTTCAGAAACCAGACTATGCCCCCCTCTCACCTGAGATTGACCCTGACGGATTTTGGAAACCTCTCCAAGACTCAGATTACTCAGAATCCGCTACCAGCACAACACTCTCCACCTTGGATGAATCAGAGATGGAAGGCTAACTGCTTCCTGGCATTGTCTTCGCTACTATGGGGCTTATAAAGGTGTAAGGTCCTGACACCAGTGATGGATATATGTTTACTGATTAAGGTATATATTTTGAAATTGAGTGGAATGCTCCAAAGGCGGGTTGGTCATTAAGCCCTTTAGGATATTCCTTCTTTGTTTGTTTGTTTTATTTCTTTTAAGGGGAATGTAACAGAATCCTATTATGTTTCTACTATTACTACTGACTTGATGTTGGTTATTACTTATTTGGGTTTATACCTGATAAGCGCTACTATTTGGTTGTCCCTTCCTACTTGGTTATGACTTCCTAACTAGTTATTCTTTCCTTGTTTCGCTTATTACTACCCCTCCTTGCTTCTACCCATTTGGGTATCGCTATCAACCTGCTATACCTACTGGATTTGTATAGTAGTAGCGATCTCTTGTTCCTTCCTGTTTGGATTCTATTACTTGTTTTGTTAGCTCCATCCTGTCGCTTTTAACCCTCTGTTTTTGGAATATGGTTACCTTGGTATGCTGCATCAGTTAGCATGATTGTTGGACAGGATGTTTGCACTTTTGTTTAGTTTCCCTAGCTACAATCTTTTGTATTTAAAGAGCCTACAATCCCCTAAGGATTCGGACTCTCAAGCCTCACAGGACTATCATCCTTAATACTACAAGTTGAACCGTCACTCTATTAGTTCCATACCTTTTACCTTGTCTATTGAAGACCTATCCATCGACGCCTCTCCCCCTATCCTAATAGTATCTTCAGGGTCCCTTTTGGGATTCTCGAGATACTTGGGAGTAGGTTACAAGAAGTGTCGATGAATAGGTCTTCAATAGACAAGGTAAAAGGTATGGAACTAATAAAGTAAACATTCAACTACTATTATTAAATATGATGGTCCTTTGAGGCTTGAGAGTCTGAATCCTTAAGGGATTGTGGGCCCTTGACATACAAAAGATTGTAGTTAGGAAAACTTAACAAAAGTGCAAACATCCTGTCCAAGACACAGGCTAACGAAAGCAGCATAACAAGATGATAATATTCTGAAAAAGAGTGTAAAAAGGGACAAGATGGAGCTAACAAAATAAGTAATGGAATCTAAATGAGTCGGGACAAGTAATCGCTAATACTATACTAATCCACTAAGTATAGCTAGAGGATCGTGATAGCCAAATTGGTAGAAGCAAGGAGGAAGTAATAATAAGCGAAACAAGGAAAGAATAACCAGTTAGGAAGTCATAGCCAAGTAGGAAAGTACACCTAAAGGGTAAAACTTATCAGCTATAAACACAAATAAATAATAACAAATGTCAAGTCTATACTAATAGTAAAGACCTACTAGGATTCCGTTACAATAATAGACTACTATAGTTTAATTGGTAGAATAAGGAATGATGTGTTCGACTGATTAGTGTACAATACTATCAGAGAAAATAAAGGTCTCATGTGTCTTTAACCTGTGGGGGAGAGCCATACTTCTCAGGGTCAAATACATTCATCACATATATTCAGATGTCAAATTAGTGAGATAATTATAGAGTTGTTAGAGTTTAGATATTGTTCACGAACACTTACACATAGGATTTAAATATTAGAGTATTATACCTCTCAAGCTTCACACATACACTTTGTATTATACAAACTGCATACTTTATGTCCTACTGGTGTTGCAAAATAAAATGCTTTATATATCAAGTTTTGATATTTAGGCTTAAAATACTCTGTTTTTTGACCAATAGTTCAACATAACCATTTACTGTATGATATCATAATTGTGATCTAAATTTCAAAACTTATATTACATTCTGAACAAATAATTTAGCCTGGATGGCCAAGGGGGAATAATTCTAACCTTTTATAATTGCAATCCCTACTTCTTCCTTATCTAAATTTGTTAATACCAGTCCCTATTTCTATAATTCCACTCATGATATATCAATAGAAGACTTTATGTAGGTCTGTATGTGACTTACCCCAATATGGAGTTGGCTTCGGAGTTCCCTCCTCTCTCAGGATGATTGTATACTAGGATTAACAGTACCCAGGGGGGTTGAAGTTGACTCTCATAGATTGGGTATTCTGGATCATTTTGAATATCCATTGTTTGAGTAGAATTATAGAAATAGAGGAAGTTATAAACAAATTTAGATAGGGAAGAAGTGAAGATCGCGATTATAAAAGGTGGGAAATATTTCATATCGGCCATCCTGGCTAAATTATTCATCCAGAATGTAATATGAATGTTGTAATTTAGATCACAATTATGATATCACACAAGAAATGATTATGTTGAAATATTGATCAAAAGACAGATTATTTTTGGGCTAAATATGAAAACTTGATTACATAAGGCATGCCATTTTGCAACACCAGCAGGATGCGTTGTACATGGTGTTGATCATACAACGGCCTTGGCATTTGTTTTAAACCCATTGCACTATACCCATAATGGTTGAGGTGGATAACACTAACTATCCTGAATATGAAGGCAAGGCAGATTGCCAAGTTGCATTGAAGTATCATGGAAATAGTATATAGGAGGACAAATACAGGGAAAGAGGATTGAGAGTTATAGTCAGCCTTTCCCGCTGCTGAGAGCACGATCCTATTAGCCATTTTTAAGATATAGGGGGTGGCAGCCATAGGTAGGCAGGGGATTAGGGAGGAAAGGTATGAAAGAGGGGTCGATGGCATTAACCCTTTTCAAAATAGAGTAAGGAATCTGGTTGGTGCCAAGAGCGGAGTGATTGAATAACTCATAGGAGGTGAGTGTGATTTCCTAGTCTTGCAGGGGGAAGAAGTTCTTTTAAATATTTGTAAGATTGAGGTACCTGGGAGTGGATCTCTAACAGGCAAGAAGTGGGATAGGAGGGCATGGTTAACCTCATTCAGGGTTGTTGCATCAAGAAAGGATTAGAAGGAGTCAGAGGGGGAGTCCACTGGCAATCCTCCTTGCTACCTGGACTGTGCCAGAGTTCAGGGAGGACAAGAATGACTACTACTGGGTTCCTAACTACTAAAACAGCTAACAGTTTATATCCTTTTCTATGTACATTTTATTGGTTATATAAATAAACAATCTGTTTAACTTTAACTATTGACATACATGTTTAAATATATGGACATCAAAAATATTTGCTTTGCCTGTACACAAGATTCTATGAACCATCTAGTACTCCCGGGGTATCAAGCATTCCACTAGTTAATAGCTTTCAATTTATTTGCTAAATAAACTCAGTTAAGTTGATCTTGTCTATTTGCTAACATTTTACAAGATCCCTAGTCATTAATCTAGATAGCTATCATTCAGGCATAATATAAGCACTCTCATCCATATCTATTCAGACAATCAAGAATATAGCAGTAGGTATTAGTCATATTAGATTAGAGTTTATTATCTTTTACCAAAGCTAGCCAACTCTGCTATAAATTATACTTCTTGAAACCATAGGCAGTTGTCATATAGTGTCACGATTGGTGACTAAGAAAGGCAGGATTTCGTATAACTCATAGTTATGAGTCATAAGGTTGTTATATTTCGCACTATGACTCGTTAGGAGTCATGGGGTTTCACATGATGCACAATAGTGCAAATTATTGTTATATTGTGATTGGTTGATTGTGCATACGACTCACACTTGTGAGTCATATGATTTAATGAGTTTCGCACATATCTCACATTACGAGTGATGGGTTTCACGCATACAACCACTTCGGGGCACATGACTGGTTTTACAAGTTATGATTGGATTTGGAACATTGTGCAGTTGACTCATAGGTGTCAGCTGATGGATTTCATACTATGACTCAATATGAGTCATCGAGGTTATGTGAGTCATAGGTATGAGTCACCAGGGTTAGGGTTGAGGGAAGAGTGCCTATATAAGGACTCTAGGCGGCCTGTATCCAGGACTCTTCACGCAACCATCTAAGTTCTTTCCTATACAATTACTTTACCTCTTTACCTCTCCACTCCTCTATTGGCGTTGTGCGATACGAACCATAGGGTTCGGCTATCCATACAACATAGGCATAGGCCTAAGAGCAATAGTGGAAAACCGCCTAGTACTACTCGTTGCAATAGTACTCCTACCCTGGTGGCTGAGATTAGCGCCCAGCCCCATACCGGAATATAACAATGTCCCGGTCATATTCATCCAACCCAAAGAGAAGTAGTTACCGGTTGCGAGTCAGCTTACCGCATAGGATCGTAACATTTGGTTGTGTCTTCTAAGCAACACCTAACTACAAAAACGGCAAACTTTACGGATAACGACATCGACCTCACTGAGGGAGAAATCGACACCTCAACACTTGGTCCACCACTCGAAAAAGCAATTAGCACAAATCTATCTAGAAGCCAGTCACAAAGAATCGAAACTCTGGTGACACCTGAGCCTGCCTCACCAACACGATCTCTAGAACTTCAAACCCCAAAACCAGAAAGGATGTCAGCCCCGGGACCAGCAACAGCCAGTGGTGGAGTAGGAATTCAACTAGCAGGATTTACAACTAGACAGTTCTAAGAGATCATGACCCTGATAAACAACCAGTGAGAAACAATCAACAACTGGATCAAGGTCGAGAAACCCCCTACCTTCTATAGAACAAGGACCAAACTACGAACCTTCTTAGTGCAATGCCAATTATACTTTGAAGCGATACAAGACATACGACATACGGAACGCATCATCTACGTCAAAAGCTTGCTGAGGGATACTGCAGTAAGCTGGATAACCCCATTTTCAGAAAGACGCAAGCCGGAGACTGGACTACATATGAGGATATCACTACAGCCCCCAAAGACCACTTTGGGGATGTCGATGTGGAAAATGCAGCTAGGACAAAGCTCGACCGCCTGAGGCAAGGGAAAGAACCAGTCACGGAATACTGGAAGGACTTTCGCCTCACAGCTACAGAGGCGAATGAGGATGATGGTACACTAAGACGCCAATTCCTTAAAGGAATTAACTGAACGCTCCAAGAGGCATGGGCAGCGGACCACATGGTGGCGGCAAATGTCGATGCCCTTGCAGCATGGGCAATCGAAAAAGAAAACCGGATCAACATGATCAAGCACCTCCAAGGAAACAACAGTACCATTATCCAACAACAGGAAACACCCTGGAATAATAACGGAACCTGGAATTTGGGCAACAATATGGGAACCCGAGGCGACCCATTGGACCTGGATCCTACCAGAAGACGCCTACGACTAAACCTCTCACAAGCAGATTTTACAAGAAGAAGGGACAACAACCTATGCGTGGGATGAGCCAGACTAGGGCACAGATTCAGTAATTGCCGAAATGCAAGAGATGAGAAGGACTATACCAGGCAGTTCAACAGTAAGACCAACAATAATCGCTGGAAACCAAGAACCAACCTACACGAAATGGAGATCAGAGAAACACCTGAAGAGTCGGGAAACGAAGAAAGTCCCCATTAAGAGATGTGCTGTGGGACAACAAAATCGAAACCATCGGAATCGGTAACATCTACATGGCACTTACAAACACGGCAACATTGGAACAAGAAAAAGACCATACCATGGTCAAAATGCGTTTACATGGCAAGGACAAGACAGTTATCATGAACGGCATGATTAACACGGGCGCTACAGAAAACTTTATTGACAAGGAATTCAGCCACAAACACGGTGTAACGACTACTAAATCAGTTGGTATAGCTTACCGAACCTCAGCCCAGCCAGTGGTCCTACTAGGACGTGGACAGGAACGGTACCAGACACCTGCAAAGTGACATAGCAACCATAAGTACCTTTCGTGAAGAAAGGGTACTTAGGTACCTAGTTAGATAGGGTAACCCAGCAAGGCCAGGTAACCTTGGTGCACACTTAGGTAGGGTAACCGCGCTAGACAGAGTAACCCGGAGCTACAGTCAGGCAGGGTAACCCTCTTAAGTCGGGTAACCAGGAAGAATGGTTAGGCAGGGTAACCCATCTCCTCAGTTAGGCAGGGTAACCACTTAGGCAGGGTAACTAGGAAGCCCTAGGAAAACATGGTAAGCAGTGTAGACGCCGCTGGGCGTGCTACATTCGTGTAACCAGGTGTTTCTAGCTCGTGGAATCGTGTGTAACAAATAGGTCAGTTACGCGGAACCTTCTGGTGATGCAAAGGGGCATTACACAGACTTCCGCAGCGATTTGCACCATGATAGGGCCCAGTTACCCTACCTTGGGGATCGCGAGTGAAATCGTGAACCTCAAGTTACCCTCCCCTAATGTTACGTGAAACGCGAAATCCTACTACAAGCACCCCAGGGTGTTTGGAGTGATTTTGGCGAGTCTAACACCCCCTTGCGGCTCCCACGTTCGCCCCTTGCGACGGGTGGGAAAGGGTGACAGTTGGTAAAAGCCTAACAAAACTGAGAAATCGAAGGTGGTACCGTAACCCCGTATACGTCACAGCCGTCCTTCCGACCAGATGCTGTCCGCAGGAAATATATAGGGGTGGGCGACGGCCGACCTGGGCAAGTTGTTAGTATTGACATGTGATGGCCTTCCGAGGGTACTCTGGGTGCCTATAATCCCTATGGGAGGTATGGGGGTCCCACGGAATAGCTATCTGAGAGTCGGGGATAAACGGAAGTTTGTCCGGGTAAAACTCTACTAATTACACAATGATAGCCCAGGCGCTATACCATTACTGAGGGACTTTACAGGACTCTAAGAGGCATTCAGTCTTATCACGGCTAAGGTGATCCCTGAACGGTTGGCTATAGGTAGCGCCTATTTAGCCAACTCAGTAAAGACAGTTACCTGGGGAGCTATGTAGTCACAAGAAAAGCTGCCGATAGGCCAAGTAGACACAGTTGACTGCAGTGCTTGCATAGACGGAAAAGCCATAGGGCTACTGAGTCTCATACCTAGGTTTGGGTTCAAAGTTGGATTCTCAGTTGGCCATTGACAAGACGGCGATCGGAAAGGTTTTTCTGTCCTGCAGACATAATCAAAATGCATTGCAGAAAACCTTTATGATTGAGCGGACTCAACTTATCCGAGCGATCCACAGGCCCTAAAGTTAATTCCGGAAGGGCCATGTGTCAGATGATCCCTGAGTGGAGAAGGGAGCTCTATTAACGGTCGGAGTAGGGATGGCTGTCGTTGGCTTTATAAATCTGCTTAAGTAAACGCAAACGGCACTCTACTCTGATAACCAACTATCCTCTCGAGAAGACTTGAATTGAGTGAAGCTCTGGCTTAACGATATTAAGTTTTATCATTTGATTCAATTATTTTATCTTTACCTTCTGTGGACTTTATGTTGAGTCTTTTGGTGCGGGCGCAACCATAGGATCTATCTTCCTATAGGGTGCCCCCGTTACAGTATATCGTTAAGCTCTTCGCTTAACTCTCTCCTGAGAATTGTTGCTCCTCCAGACCCCTTTCTGACATTTACTAGTACTGGTAACCTTGTCAGGAACAAGTAGCCCAGGGTAGAAAGTATTAAGTCTGAAATGTCTCTTTCACGTTCACAACGGACTACCGTCCCTCCCACACCAGGTCCCCTCTTGGACTACGATGTTATCGTAGACCTAAGGGGCCTGGGTTGGGAGGCGGTTACGAAGTTGATTGAAGCGGCACCCATTGAGGTGCCTGAGGAATGTCAGACCATGGTAGTCTCCAATCCTAGGGCACTCATGGAATCCATCACCCACAATCCCTCCGTGATGGTACCTGAGGCGGTCCCTGAAGGGGTTACTTTTGAACGTTTTACCCACGAAGTCTTTGAGAATTACATCCTACATGAAGTAGGCCGTAGGTTCGTGGAAGCACAGTCCCAACTCAAATGCTTTGTGGAGGCAAAGCAGACCTATTTTCAAGAGAAAATGGTCAACATGGCCACTGACTGGGTAAACAAGGTCCAAGATGCCTATCGCCAGCAGGTCATGACAGCACAGGCGCTGAAGGGTCGCCTAAAGGCCCTCGAGTGGGCTGTGAGTCAAGGAATCAGCATTGATTCCGAAAATGATGTGATTATGGAGCAAGCTCCTGCGCTTCCCCTTGTCCGCACAGGACCGATCAGTTTTGCCCCGCATTTTGCGGAAGCCATGGCAAATATCACATGGTATGAGCATTTAACGCCACATGCCAGGAAAGCTTTGGGACTTGGCCTCACTCCAGGCACATCGCGGGTATCACCTTTTGCCCTCGCTGTTGAAGCCCGCCTAGCCAGCCGATCTCGGAGCCCTTCGGGCTCAGGCACGGTGCGGAGGTCTTCATGCCTCGCAGGGGTAACAAAGGACAAGAGACCTGTAAAACCTAAAACTAGGACCGCCGTTGCAGCCCTTCCGGCTGAGCCATCAATACCAACTATAGTTTTAGAAGCTGAACAACCATATGCGGTGGCAGAGGCAACTCCCTTGCCAGCCATACCACAAAGTCCGGCACCGCTAGTCCTCTCGACAGCACCGCCGGCTCCAGCCAAACCCACGGTTAGCGACAGGAGGGCTGGGTTTCCAGGGGTAGAAGCACAGTCGGCTACGGCTTATTGTTCTCCTGCTTGTAGGATCGAGGGAAGACCTGATGGGAATATCTCATTTCACCATAGCCCGCCAGGTACGAAAGGGACCGGTGAACCGATAATACAAAATCCCAAAGGTCCAAAGTTGAAAAAAAACCATTGTCGTGTCTGAAGTTCGGAAGACCATACGGATGTTGGAGCTTGTCCTCGCTTCCAACAGTTAGTTCAGAGGGGAGTGGATAAGGTCCTTGCTGCTAAAGGTCCTCCATCCCCCGCACCTCCCACAAGACTGTTTTTTCCTCCGGAAGCTTCTCTTCCAGAGGCCAGTCACGAAAGCTCGGAGGTCCGCTTTAGCGGATATGAGGAACCATTGGGACTCCGTGGTGGAAACACTGGTGGAGATGGTGGTAGCAAACCACTAGGTGGTGGAAACATCAGCGAAGCAGGAGAACCGGGTGATTCCGACTCCTCAAGCAGTAGCGACAAATCCTCCTCCTCCCTCCCCAATCTCAGCAGATTTCTGGGCCGACGCAAGTCGCACTGGAATGAAGCTAAGAAGCGACCGTATGATGAGCTGTGTCAAGCCTTGACGGACTTTCTTCGAAGATCCAACAAGAAATCCCACACTCGGTAGAAGAAGCCCGAGAAGTTGGGGATCAAGGGGTTCAATGGAGACCCACTTGACACACAGCGATTCATCCAGGATGCGGAGATTAGGTTTGACTACTATCGACACTGTAAGCTGTCTGATATGGATAGAGTCAGCCTGATCATCGCGCTTCTTGAAGGGGCCGCAAAGAAATGGTACAACAGCATCCATGTGGACATTAGCCAGGATGCCGCTCAACGGGCAGGAGTGACCATTAACCCAAGCAATGAGTTGCGCACTTGGGGAGGATTCCGAAAACGCCTAGAGTCCAGTTTCGGCGGTCACTCAGATCGGGATCATGCTCTTCGTGAGTTCAATGGTTTAGCTATGAAGCCAGGAAAGGTGGACCAATTTGTCGATGAACTCATTCGCTTAGCCAGTGAGTTGCATTTTGACGCGGTAGTAGTGAAGGACAAGGCCCGCATTGGCATGACCGCTGAATGGTGAAATGCTTAGGGACTGAAAACTCCACCCCCGCAAGCATACATCGATTACCTAAACCTGCTTCGCAACACCGGCCATCAGCTGGAAGACGTTGCATCCTTCTATAGAATGGTTGTTAAGGAAAAGCATACCACCCACGAACGAGGAGATGACAGGTCCACGGTCGCTAAGCGACAACGAAAGAAGGAGCGAGGCCCTGGGAACCGAAATCCCCGGCCTCAAGCGAGCACAGCCAACCCCTCCCGGGTTAAGAAATCAGACTATGAAATCAAACATCGGAATATTCCGACTACTCTGATTGACAAATGCCGTCGGTTGAAGCAATGTTCGCGGTGTGGAACCGAGAGTCACTTTTGGAAACAGTGTACTGCTCCCGAACCCGTAGTGCAATCAATCAAACCCTCACGCAAGCAGTCTGCTTCTGAGGCTGAGCATTTAGCACCTACGGTATCTAAACACCGTCGCATTGAAGCTCCACCCCCTGTTGTCAAAAGGCTTACCGAGGTCCGCGGCTCCCCTCCGATTTTGGAGGTTGATACCGATGGAACTAATTAGGTAAGCCCTTTAGGCAGTGTCTGAGAAACCAGGAAGCTGACTACCACTCTTTGCATTAAGGTGCGGAGGAAAAAAGTAGAAGGAAAGGGAAATTGGACTAGGTGAGTCCCCTCACCCTTACAAAAGAACAAGGCTGATCCGCCACTGTCAGGACAGGGTGGGATTACGGGTTTTCTTTTGTTAAGGTTTTGCGAGGGTTTATTTCTTATTTTCTTTATTGTTTGCTTTCCTTGGGGAAGACCGATAGAGATGGTCTGGTTTCATTGGTTTTGTTTCACTTATGTGTATCAATCAGGCAGGACTTGATTAAGCAATTGAACTTATTTACAAGTTTACCTGAGGAGGGTTAAATACCCGAAATCTCGCAGGCGTGATAGTAAACACCCAAACTTTATTATATAACGAGAGATACATTATGACGCTTAAGCGAACAAAACCTGTTAGCGAAGAAAGACCCGCTAAGCGGCCGAGGCTAGTTGGCCCGCCGCCCCACACTAGGTCAATACACGTGAAAGTCCACTTGGACTGGAATATCAAGAAGCAAAGAAATAGTAAGGAAGCCTTACTTCTGTTGGACAGTGGCGCTACGGGTGCCGTGCTAAGTAGTACATGGGTTAAGAAAGCCCAATTACCATGTATCCGTCGGAACCATCCGACACGAATCTCCGATGCAAGTAGCAACCAGATTCCAGAGTCTGGGGAACATTACACCACGACGGTGAGAATGATGATAGGCGACCATGTGAATGATATAAGGTTCGAACTTGCAGATATGCTGGACACCAAGGTAGACGGCTATCTTCCGATGTCGTGGTTGAAGGACCACAATCCCGATATTTACTGGGAAACTGGTATTATGATGTGGCGTTCAGAATACTGTAGGAAAAACTGTCTTGTCGCTAAGCGACGAATGGAGTTCATCACCAGTGAAGAACTCCTAGCCGAGGATAGTGGTCAGGTGTACCTTTTGGGTATGGCAATATATACTGGAGAAGATGGCAAGGACATTAGCGTCAGCCTACTACCAGAATATAGGGATTATGCAGATATTTTCAGTCAAGAAAATATGACTTCCCTTCCCCGGCATACTGAGTTTGATCACAGGATTGAACTCGAGCCGGAGGCCAAACCGCCATCGGGGCCCATATACCCCCTCTCTTAGCGAGAATTAGATGTACTATATGACTAGATCCATGAAATGGAGGAACAAGGGAAGATCCTGTAACAGGCGCTAGCCTGTGTGAACGGTTATACAATAGAGCCTAAGCGGTAGCCTG
>QFET01002929.1:0-30090 GCA_003316355.1 Tuber calosporum
CGGCCCGGTCATATTCATCCAACCCAAAGAGAAGTAGTTACCTGTTGCAGAACCAGCTTGCAGCATAGGATCGTAACAGCCGGTGGAAATACCATCAGTCAAGCGCATATAAGAAATACCTTCGAACTATACATGCAGATGTGGATATTGTCCTTGCGTCTACTGTATGATATTCATCACCCACGACGCAGCACGAAGTACACGAACTCCTAGACTCTGACTATGTATCTGATGTGAATCCCACTAGACGCTCGTGCGATGCACTCAATGAAGACAGTATCCAAGAGTCCGATACTGAAGTACTCGATGAGCGTGCGCCTTCGCTAAATAGTAAACAGATACATTATGCAAGAGCCGGAGAAGAAATTGTTGATGTCAGCGGGTTCGTGAGAACTCGTTAACCTGAGTGAGGACCCATGGTCACCATATCCTAGTGATTAGGGGTTCAAACTGGCGTCTTGGCTAATTCAGGGTAAAGTATCTAAGTCACAAATCAATGAATACTTCTCAAGTGTCCTTGGCAACCCTGCATCAGTCGGCTATATAAGAGGATTGCGCAAGCCCATTACCTTTTTTGACCGCATAGTCCTTAATTGTGTCAAATATATGCTACGCCAGATCGAATACCCAGATGACCTGGTCTACACCCTGTGGTGTGAATACAACTACAGTGGACAAAGGATATATCCAGAAATGGATACAGCGAATTGGTGGTGGGATGTTCAAGTTCTGCATTCCAACCTCTTGTACCAAATGGCCAACTCACCAATTATTGGAGACACTCCACCCAGGCGCGACTCTGGTTCCCATCATTGGGATATCTGATCAGACCCAGCTTAGCAACTTCTCCGGCAACAAGAATGCGTGGCCTGTCTACATTACATTTGGAAATCTTCCGTCAACTCAGCGCAACCTCCCTGAATCGATAGCTGTTCCACTTCTTGCATTATTGCCTACTCCATGGATATTCACAGGGTCCTCCAAAGTAGACCAACGCCAGAGACAAATAAACACTGACATACTTCAAGACATATTTAAATTCATCTTTGCCCTCTTACAAGACGTGGCGTTTGACGGCGTGCCAATTGAGAGAGCTAAAGGGAAGGTTCGGCAGTACTTCCCAATCCTGTTTTGGTGGATTGCGGACCACATGGACAACGTGGCTCTACACAGGGTAAAATCCAATGCATGCCCGGCATTATTGGTACCAACGACGGAATTAGGATCTAACGTAGGTAAGTATTGAGGCTGAGATTACGCAATATACGAATATGAAAATCGGTTCACAGCCTCCAAGGCAGAAAACACCCACATCACAGTTGACACTCTTGATATCAATTTGAGACAAAATGTTTTTCACGCACTTCACCGGGTTTCTGCAGCTGATTTGCATAAACCGGATATGTTACACCTGGTTTATCTCTGGTTAATTAAGCACATAATAGGCTGGATCCACGAATTTCTGAAGGAACAGGGAAGATTGCAAGCCTTGGACGACGTTTGGAAGACACTACCGCCTTACCCAGGATTTGTGATTCCCAATAAAACATACCACGACGTCACATAGTGGCAATGGAAGGAAATAAGGAATCTCGCGTGTGTGTTTTGGGAATTCTTGCTGTGGCACTGCGCTAGCCAGCAAGTTCACAGATGGTACTTTTTCATCTTGCTTTCTGATGAGGCAGGGCTTTGGTTGAATTCAATATGATGGTACAATACCGAAGCCACACACCTAACACCATAGCTTTCATGGAAGATTATCTTGATGTATTTCATACGAAGAAAGATATATACTTGGAGTTCCATGTGACTAAACAGACACATGCTAAGGCAGACGAGCAACAAAGGGAGCTGAGATGTCAGAGAATGCACAAGAGTGAGCCAGCAGCCCCGTCGAAAACGCGCCAGATCTGTGATAACGACCGTGAGCAAGATGATGACCAGCATATAGACTTGATCTGGAGCGAATCGCATTTCAACTTTATTATAGATACACCTACTACACCACTTTAATGATAATATATGCTAGTTTGACAATGTTGCGATGTATTCGAGCGAGTTTGGAGAGCTGACAAATAAGGAACAAAATTAAGGACGGATAGCAAAGATCTAATAAGAATGATCCGGCACGTCAAATCGTGCTCAGTTACAGTCAGTAGCACGCGTTCAGGATGCGACTGCTAAACCTAGAATCTCTAGGAAGTCGCGGCGGCAACCTTGCTGCCAACGTTCTGAAGGAATTAAATATTACAACCAAAACAGTAGCCAAGCTGGTCCTCAGTAAATGGATGCTGAAAGGACAGTGGAGCGACGTGCACAATGCTATCGATTTCAGCAAGGTCTCCAGAAAGCCCATCGACAGTAGTTGTCGAGAATTGAACCAATATAGCCAGGAGCACCTACCTATAGAAGAGCGCCTCCCTGAACATCCGGTGATTCTTCGATCACTTACACTTGAACTATTAACACAACTCGAAATCCCAGTCTTAGCATTACAAGAAAACGAGGTTTACGAATTCCACCGTGCACAATGCACTGGAGCTCTACATTTCAGGAACCAGGGGAGTCGCAATGATTGGGTTTGTGTAACAATCAGGGTCGGAAGAGATGAATAGTGCTCTGAGGGGCCGTCTCGCGGCAAAGCTTGCAGCACTCTTGAAAAACTGGGATTGCACGAATGGGGATACTGTGCACCAGGTCGCAGGTGTTCAGATGCTGAGTGCTGTGAATGCAGGATGCACCTCTGATTACCACGACCTTTTGACTGTGCAGCTCAGAGATGGTACACAAGAATGTACATTAGTTGATATAGGGATAATTGTCAAGCTGGTGCACCTGATGCCAGAGGGGGACAGTCGCTGATTGTTAATAGCTGAAAATATTTGCGTACGTTTAATGAGGTATACTAAGAGATCTCGACCCTGCAAGCAGGGGAATCCTGCATCATTTGCCATTTCACACTTTACAAGTCGAGTGTGTGAACAACCCGATTGATGGGGGCATCCTGGAGCCAAAAATCTGACTCCAGGACGCCCCCAGTAACCAGGTTCGTTATGCCGTGGACTTAACTTATATATATATAGAAGTATTGCTCAGAAATAAAATATTAAAATATGCTACATGTACTAACTGAGTGGGGCGGCCAGGAGATGAGACTCAGAGAATATAAAATTGATAGGTTAGCTCTGGCAGGGCACGTCGTATTGACAATAGAGGCGTATTTGAGGACAAGTACATGCATCTAAATATAGGAAAGAAGAGGCGTGAGACTGGTGTTGTCAGGAGAGAAAAGCAAGAAGAAGAAGAGCTAAGTAGTATATTAGAAGTTGATGGGACGCAACGTCGCGTCAGGAAGAAAGAAGGATTGCCTTGGAACCCAGAATGGCCGGAAGGTGAGCAGGCGTTGCAACGGCACTCCCAACGCCCATGACATGGGAGGGCATTGCGACGCAAGTCAGGATGCAGGGGACGCTAGGGACGAAGGAGCAACGGTCCTAGTATCAGGATGCAACGCTGGCGGATCAGAAACAGGATTTATTTTTGCTAATAAAGGGCGATCTGCAGTGAGGTGAAGATAAGGAAAGTACAAAAGAGTGGTATATAGAGAGTAGGGGAACAATAGGATCACTGTTGAACCAAGTGTAATCACTATATAGGCATCTGTCTGATGTCTGATGTCTTTTGCTAGCAAGGAGAGTACTCTTAAATACAGGAAATCTCTCCTGCTAGAGGTGAGGCTCTGGAAACCCGTAGCCACGATCATTACCGATGTGTGTACAGCTATCGGATTCCTGTGGCCCTTCCGGAGTCCTGGCAAGCCTGGGGCTTTCCCACAATCCTGCCTCTATCCTACAGCCGGTATACATGACCAGTTCCTTCCCTTGGAACTCCTCGGGCACAATCCTGCCGATCCTCTAAAGCATAGAGTTATCACAACACCGCAATCCAGGGATTCCGGTAGGGAAATCAAATCCAAAAGAAATTGAATCAAAAGAAGGTAATCAGAAAAAGGAAAGGCTAACTAGAGTCGAAATAGAGGTACCGGAACATGCACACAAGTTACATTCCCCAAATCTGAACAAAACTTATTATCTCCTAAGCCCATAGGCCTCATCGCCACCCTCCTAAGGCCAGAGCATATAATTATCATCAGTGTTGAAGTAGCTATCATCTGAGGCTCCAGAATCGTATTCCTCATCCTCATAAGGCTGCCAAAGGTTGTTTGGTAGTATGGTTCTAGAGCAACAGATTGTAGAGACTTCGATAGGCTCTAAATAGGTCCTGACATAGTGGGAGGTGATCTTAGGCATTAGTTCTGTGCTGTAGCTCTCTTTCCAATATTCCGTTATGATTTCCATTAAGTTCTCAAGGTTCTCGATAGGTTCCCAAGAGTTATCTGTCCTTTCATACTCTTTCCTGTGTACCAGGAACTTGACTCTGTTGTTCTGGAGGCAATAATTCAGTATCTCCTATCCTTCCCTTTCTTCTGGATTGTGATGAGTATAGAGGCCATCCTATACATCCTCGTGGATGCAAGTCTATTTGGATCGTTCTCATGATATTCCTTGAGGCATGAGATATGAAAGTATAGCTTCTGAACCTCCAGTCTCTTAGGCAATTCAAGCTTATAGTTTTCCCTACTAGAGTCATCCTCAAGGACCTTAAAGAGTCCAAACTAGCGAGGCTCTAGCTTCTTGGATTGTTCATGGTCGGAGGTGTTAGGGGGTCCTCTAACAAGAACTCTGGTGCCAATGTTGAATGCTATTCGATAGGGGTTCCTCTTTTTATTAACTTACATAGTCTGCCAGATTCTGCCATGCTTTCTGGCTGTACCAACATCTATTCTGGTAGCTTCAAGGGCATTCAAGATTTCATCCATTACTGTGATTTTCCTGGTAGATCTGAGGACAGGATTGAAGAGGTTCCAAGGGCGTCTATAGAGTCCATGGGATAGGGATATTCCTGAGGATTCATGTAGTGTGCTATTCATGGCTGCTGCTATCACTTGAAGGGCATTAGACCAGCTGTTCACTCTTTTTTTAATGAAGTTCCTCATCATCTGTTTAAGGGTAGAAATCCTGCACTCTACCTGGCAATTAGTTTTGTGGTGGTATTGAGTTGCCATCCAGACCTAGATTCCCATTGACATGATCATCTGAGACCAGAACTTAGAGGTAAAGCGGAAGTCTTGGTCTAGTACTATGCCTAGGCGATGTCCATGAACATCATATAAGATCTTTTCGAGCTTGCTGAATACTTGTTCAGAGGTGGCAGAATGCTGAAGTGGTATAAGATTAGTGTAGAAGGTAAAGCGATTGATAATAACAATAATAGTTGTATGGTTGTTTGATTTGTTGAAGGAGCCAGCGAAATTAATGCCACAGGATTGGTAGACTTTATCAGGTGCCTGTAGGGCTAGAGATTTACCTACCGGAAGGGTGGTGGGCTCCCCGTTGATCTGTCATCGATGCAAGAGCGACAGTAGGCTATGAAGTCCTGGCGGATCTGATGCCACCAGAAGAAACAAGCAGCATAATTGTAGGACTTGAGAGCTGAGAAATATCCTAGGCCTTCATGAACTGTTTTAAAGATGAAATCCCTAATGGATACTCCCCTTTCTAATGGTCCCATAGGGATATAGATCTTAGAATAGCAGTTGGTATTGTCAGCTATGAGGAGGCCATCCTGGATTAAATTGTGTAGCTTGTCAGTAGTCTCTAGGACTCGTTGGAAAAGAGGTTCATTCTGGAGGGCTTCAAAGACAGCTGGGCTGAATTTTCCCATCAAGGAGGAGTGGAGGGTACTAAGGAAAGCCTGTGTCTTATCAGTTTCTGTTGAATTGCTGAAAGATTCAGGATCACTATTCCAGGGTCTAGAAGCTGGCTAAGCTGGTGAAGCCACAGGTGGAGAGGCTGGAGTTAACATATCTGCAAGTATGAGTTATTTGTTTCCTGGAGAGGGTAGGGACATAAAGCTATCGTTTGAAGGAGGTGTGCTTCTGTCCATAGATGTATCGGAGCTTGCTTTCACTTTCTTTGCTTGCTTTCACTTTTCATGGATCCTAAGGGAAATATCTATTAGCTTCCTTGCTGCCTCAGTGTCTAAGGCACTGGTCATCATAGCAGGTAGTCCAAGAGAGCGCTAATTGGCTTTATTCCTCTCTCGTCTGGTGAAGGTTCAAGGTAAATTTGTCTCCCCAAGAGTTGCCTGCCTTGTCTGCTGCTATCATTGCTGCTCGTGCTATTCTTGCACTTTTGGGAGCGAATGACTGCATTGGCTGCTATCTCTTTGCTTACCAGGTAGTCTGGTGAGCAGCGATAGATAGATTAGCGAGTAGTGAGGGATGGAGAATACTGTGTTTCTTCAATGGTTTCCATTTCGCTGTCACAATCTAGGCTATAGTATGAGGAAGAAGTGTAGTTGGTTTGAATATGATTGGAGTTGTAGTTCTGGAGATCTGAATTTTTGGAAATGGGGTCCTATAGTAGTATATCTTGATACCCTGAGTCGCTTTTATGAACTCAAAATAGAGTGTCTACCTGAAAATTCTCCACTCCAGGCATGTATTCTATAGAAAAATCGAAGCGGCTAAGATGCATTATCTATCTTTGCTACCGCTCACTGAGATTCTTCTGTGTCATGAGTTTGGTAAGACTCTCATGGTTGGTGACTATGGTGAACTTTATGTGGAACAACAAGTGGGCGAAGGCATGTACAGCTTCAAGTATTGCAAGCGCTTCCTGTTAGTAGGTGGAGTAGTTACTCTGTGAGGCTGACGGTTTCCTGAAAATGAATGCTGTCGGTCTAGCTGTATCTCTGGTTGGTTCCTGGCCTACCTAAGGGCCACTGCCGGTAGGAGATGCATCGGTGAACACCCAGATTAGCTCTGGGTTGGTATAGTCAATACATCTAAGAACTTGTTGATTTTTCGCCGACTTTTTCACTGCTTGAAAGGCTGCTTCCTGCAAGTCTGTCCATATGCATTTAGTATCACTGGTAAGCGCTGTGAGTGGTGCAGTTATGGTTGCGATATGTGGTAGGAACTGGGAGATATAATTAACCATCCCACTAAAGCGCTAAAGTTCCTTTCTGTTCTGAGGTCTTGTCCAGTCTTCAACGCTTCTGATCTTCTCTGGTGCTAGGTGAATGCCTTTATTTTCGATAAGGTGGCCTAGGATAACAAGCTTTTGTGCAAAGAAAATACTCTTCTTTAGGTTAGCATATAGCAGCGTTTATTCCAGCTATTTGCCCATAGCTTTGATATGCTTGATATGATCCTGATGTGTATCGCTATATATCAGGATATCATCAATGTATACCTATACAAAGACACCTAACTCTTCTGATAGTTAATCTTCCATGACTCTCATGACTGTTCCTGGCGCATTTGTGTCTCCTTGCAGCATTACTTAGCATATGAAGCCTCCAAAGGGTGTCTTGATTGTAACTGGCGCTAGCCAGTGTGAATGGTTATACAATATAGCCTAAGTGATAGCCTGCTGTCGCTTTGGTGTCTACTGGAGACCTGCTGAGAGGCGAAGACAAGTGGAGTACAAAGAATAGTTTATAGAGCGAAGGGGAAGAATAGGATCGCTATTCAACTAAGTGTATTCACTGTCTAAGCATCTGTCTGAAGTCTGATGTCTCCTGCTAGCCAGGAGACCACAATTAAATACATGAAATCTTTCTTGCAAGAGCTGAGGCTCATGAAACCCACAGCCACTATCATTACCAGTAAGTGTACAGCTACCGGAATCCTGTGGCCCTGCCATAGTTCTGCAAAGCCTGGAACTTTCCTACAACACTGCCTCTATCCTACCGCCAGTATACATGACCTGTTCCTTCCCTTGTAACTCTTGGGGCACAATTCTGCCGATCCTTCAAAGCATACAATAATCAGGGTACCGGAATCTATAGATTCTGGTAGGGGAATCAAATACATAAGAAATCAAATCAAATGAAAGTAATCTGACAAAGGCAAGGCTAATCGAGAGTGGGAATAGAGGTACAGGAACATGTACACATGTTACATTCCCCAAATCTGAACAAAACATATCTTCTCCTAAGGCCATAGGCTTCATCGCCGCTCTCCCAATGCCAGAGCATAGAATCATCATCACTTTTGAAGTAGCTATCATCTGAGCCTGTTTAATCGTATTCCTCATCGTTATAGGGCTGCCAGAAATAGTTGGGTACTATGGTTCTAGGGCAAGGGATTGTAGAGACTTCCATAGGCGCCCAAGAGGTCCTGACATAGTGGGAGATGACCTTTGGCATCAGTTCCGTGCTGTGGTTTTCTTTCCAGTATTGCGCTATGATTTCAATTGAGTTCTCCAGGTCCTCGATACTTTCCCTAGGGTTATCTATCCTTTCATACCCTTTCCAATGTACCAGGAACTCGACTCTGTTGTTCTGTAGGCGATAATCCAGTATCTCCTCTGCTTCCTATTCTTCTGCATTGTTGATGAGTATAGGGCCGGCCTTTCCATCCTTCTGGATGCAAATCTATTGGGATCGTTCTCATGGTATTCCTTGAGGCATGAGATGTACAAGTATGGCTTCTGACGCTCCATTCTCTTAGATAATTCAAGTTTATAGTTATCGCTAATAGAGTCTTCCTATAGGACCTTAAAGGGTCCAAACCAGTGAGGCTCTAACTTCTTGGATTGTCCAGTGACGGAGGTGTAATGGCGTCCGCTAACAAGAACTCAGGTCCCAATGTTGAATGGTCTTCGATAGGGGTTCCTCTCTTTGTCTGCTTGCACAGTCTGCCTCAATGTACCATGCTTTCTGGCCATATCAACTTCCATCCTGGTGGCTTCATGGGCATTCAAGATCTCGTCCACTTCTGGTACTTTGCTGGCGGATCTGAGGACAGGATTGAAGAGCTTCCAAGGGCCTCCATAGAGTGCTTGGTATGGAGATATTCCTAAGGATTCATGTGGGGCGCCATTCATGGCTGCTGCTATAACTGGGAGGGTATTGGACCAGTTGTTCTATCTTTTGTTGATGAAGTTCCTCATCATCTGTTTAAGGGAGCGAATCCGGCGCTCTACCTGGCCATTAGTTTGGAGGTGGTATTGAGTTGCCATCCAGACCTGGATTCCCATTGACTTCATTATCTGAGACCAGAACTTAGAGGTAATGCAGGAGTATTGGTCCAGTACTATGCTTAGGGGATGTCCATGAACATCAAATATCATCTTTTGGAGCTTGCTGAATACTTTTTCGGAGGTGGCAGAGTCCTGAAGTGGTATAAGATAAGTGTAGGAGGTAAATTGATCGATAATAACCATGATAGTTGTATGGTTGTTTGATTTGTTGAAGGGGCTAGCCAAATCGATAGCAAGGGATTGGTAGGCTTCGTCAGGAGTTGGCAGAGCTAGATATCTACATGCCGGAAGTGTGGTGGGTTCCATGTTTATCTGACATTGATCACAAGAGCGGCAGTAGGCTATAAAGTACTGACGCATCTGAGGCCACCAGAAGAAACCAGTGGTGTACTTGTAGGACTTGTGAGCTGAGAAATGTCCTAGGCCTTCATGAACTATTTTAAGGATGAAATCCTATAGGGATACTCCCCTTTCTAAGGGTCCCATAGGGATATAGATGTTAGAATAGCCGTTGGTATTGTCAGCTATTAGGAGGCCATCCTGGATTGATTAGTGTAACTTATCAGTAGTCTCCAGGACTTGCCGGAAAAGAGGGTCATTCTGAAGAGCTTCAATAACAGCTGGGCGTAATTTTCCCATGAGGGATGAGTGGAGGGTACTAAGGAAAGTCTGAGCGTTATTAGTTTCTGTAGAATTCCAGAAGGCTTCATGGTCACTATAGAGGGGTCTAGAAGCTGATGAGCTGGTGAAGCCGGAGGTGGGGAGGCTGAAGTTAACATATCTGTAAGTCTGAGGTATTTGTTTCCTGGTGTTGGTAAGGATATAGAGCTATCGTTTGGTGGAGGGGGGCTAATGTCCATTAAAGTATCTGATGTTGCTTTCGCTTTCTATGCTTGCTTTCGCTTTTTAGGATCTTTGGGGAAATATCTATTGGCTTCTTTGCTGTCTCTGTGTAGAAGGCACTAATCATCATAGCAGCCAGTCGAAGAGAGTGCTGAATGGCTTCGTTCCTCTTTAGTCTGGTGAAGGTTCAAGGTAGCTTTGTCTCCTCAATAGTCTCTTACGTGGATGCTGCTCTCCTTACTGCTAGCGGTATTCTTACACTTTTGGGAGCAAGTGACTGCATTGCCTGCTATCTCTTTACTTGCTAGGTAGTCTGGAGAGGAGCGACAGATGGATTCGCGAGAAGTGAGAGATAGAGAGTGCCGTGTTTCTTCAAAGGTTTCCATTTCACTGTCCTAATCTGGGCTATAGTATGAGGAAGAAGTGTAGTTGGTTTGAATATGATTGGAGTTGTTGTTCTGGAGATCTGAATTTTCGGAGGTGGGGTCCTGTAGTGTTATATCTGCAGGTGCTGAATTGGTTTCATGGATTCTGGATAGATAGTCTGCCAGATAATTCGAAACTCCAGGCATGTATTCTATTTTAAAATCGAAGTCGCTAAGAAGCATTATCTATCTCTGCTCCATGTCACTGACATTCTTCTATGTTATGAGCTTGGTAAGACTCTTATGGTTGGTAACTATGTTGAACTTTGTGTGAGACAACAGGTGGGCGAAGGCTTGTACAGCCTCAACTATTGCAAACGCTTACTGTTGGTGGGTGGGGCAGTTACTCTGAGAGGCTGACAGTTTCCTGGAATGGAATGCTGCCGGTCTGGCTGTATCTCTGGTGGGTCCTTGGCCTATCCTAGAGCCACTGCAGTAGGAGATGTATCGGTGAATAGCCAGGTCGGTTCTGGGTTGGTATAGTGAATAGGTTTAAGAACTTGATGATTATTCGCCGCCTTTTTCACTGCTTGAAAGGCTGCTTCCTGCAAGTCTGTCCATATTCATTCAGCATCGCCAGTAAGTGCTGTAAGTGGTGCAGTAATGGTGGTGATGTGCGAGAGCAACCAGGAGATATAATTAACTATCCCACTAAAGCGCTGAAGTTCCTTTGTGTTCTGAGGTCTTGTCCAGTCCTCAATGCTTCTAATCATCTCTAGTGGTAAGTGAATGCCTTTATCATCAATAAGGTGGCCTAGGATATCAAGCTTTTGTGCAAAGAAAACACTCTTCTTTGGGTTGGCATATAGCTGTGCTTTTTGCAGTTTCTGGCAAACAGCTTTGATATGCTTGATATGGTCTTGGTATGTATCGCTATATAATAGGATATCGTGTATGTATACCCATACAAAGACTCCTAACTGTTCTGATAGTGTATCTTCCATGACTCTCATGATAGTTCCTGGCGCATTTGTGTCTCCTTGCAGCATTACTTTGCAGGCGAAGCCTCCAAAGGGTGTCTTGATAGTGTTATAATTCTCATCCTCAGGCTCAACCCTGGTCTGAAAGTAGGTATCACTAAGGTCTATCTGGCTTCAAAATTTGGCTCTGCCCACAGTGTTGAGTATGAGCTGCTGATTAGGGATTGGGGATTCGTACTTCTTAGTGTTCTTATTCCTGTAGTGAAGGTCAACTAATGGTCTTATCCTGCCATCAGGTTTCCCTTGAATGAACATTCTGGCGCCTGCAGGAGTCTGTGATCTGTAGAGTATCCCAGCCCTGATTTGCTTTACTATCCATGCCTTGAATTTAGGGATCAATTTTTTGGGTGTCT
This sequence comes from Tuber calosporum, assembly GCA_003316355.1. Lineage (NCBI taxonomy): Eukaryota > Fungi > Ascomycota > Pezizomycetes > Pezizales > Tuberaceae > Tuber > Tuber calosporum. The sequence goes on from QFET01002929.1 coordinate 11,715, forward strand.
TGAAGGTTGGCATCTTGATATAGATGTTGAGGTCCTTGATCATGATCTGGTGGATAAAGCGCCGCAATGGTGGCAAGGTTTTAGGTATTTCTGTGATAAAAACCTGAGGCAACATCTTGAGGAAATCTGGTATGTCTTCCTGTTTAGCTTTGGCTGAGCGAAGCTGGGTGCTATTCCCATTGCAGTTTACTCTGACTTTGTAGTCAGGGAAGTAGAGGGTATTTTTGTGGCAGTCTATGACTGCTCCAAAGTGTATGAGGTCATCAATACTGAGTAGGATATCATAATCTGATACTGGAGTGACACTCATGTATACCTTGTGTACCTTCATGCTTTCAATTTCGATATCAGTGATGCAGGTATGATTGCTGCTTGATCTGGATCCTTTGACAGTAATTGTGAGAGTTGTAGGCGTCTTCTTATTGGTATAAGGGATATTGTTTATAGTAACAAGGCGATTGCTGATTAGGGTACCGCTAATAGTTCCAGTGTCTGCTAGGACCCTGACGGGTTTCTTGTTGACTAGCATTGTGAAATCTAGTGCTTGGAATAGCCTGGCCGCTTCCTTGGGGACGCCAACAGTAGTCTTATAGGTTATGATGGTATTCCTTCCATCCAACTCTTCTTTATTATCACTTTCTGCCTCATAGTGATCTTCATCGCTATCGGTGGTGTCCTGGGTGACAGCAACATAATTGGACTTGATTTCCTTCTTTGGACAATCATTTGCCTTATGTCCTGCTTCTCTAGAGTAGTAACAGGTTTCTTCTCTCTTGTCTCGATCTATTTCCTGCTTGTTTGGCCTCTTATGCTTGGGAGAGGTCGATTTTCTTGCTGGAGCTTTGCCTTTTCCTGCTGGCTTGTTCCTGGTTTGTTGAGGAGAGTTCTTAGCTTTGTTTGGCTTGTTTCCGGAGGTGCTGGAGGAGCTGCCACTACTCCTATAGGCTCCTGTCCCGAACACCATTGCATCATATCTCTCGGCCAATTAGACAACTTGATTCCAGGTATCGATATCTCTTTTCTGTGGTTCCATATTTCTTCTGAGCCTGGGATCCATGGCATCCAAAAAGCGTTGTCTTTGTGCATAGTCTGATATTTAGTCTCTAGGCAGTGTTCCTCTTAAGTCTTCTAGTTCTCCAGCAATCTTGGAAATTCTCGCTGGCTTGCCTCCTGAGGACTGTTGTATATTCTGCCATTTGAGGTACAGGTCATCTGTGTTGGTTGATGCTTCAAAAAGCTACTTAAAGCGATTCTTGAATTGTTGGAGGGAGAGTTGGTCGTCTTCAAACTCATCCATGAGGTTGAGGTAGGCACTATGTGCTCACCTTTCTGTATAGGCACCATAGTAGTCCACTACATCCTCAGTGTCATCAAGGACATCATACTAGGATAAGTACTTCTTAACCTTCCTAAACCAGCGCTTGAGTTTGTCTGGTTGTAGATCTTCACCTTCTCCATTGAACTTCAATTGTTGTGGAAACTTCAATTTAGGTTTCCTGGTTTGGTCTGGAGTGTCAGCCATCGTCCTAGAGCTGGCGGAGGTGCTGGCGGGTGTCCGGGAGTTTCTGGTTCTTTCCTTTTCTCTGAGGTACTGGTGGAGGTCTAGAGGGTCCTCGGGAGTCTAGTAATCCGCCAGGTGTTGTCTCGCTTCTTGAGGGTACTGCAGAGTATGGTAGGGTTCTAAAGACTGTCTCCAAGATGCTTCTGATTCTTGGTCTCGATTCCTGAGCTGTCTCTGTTTTCTAGCTTTCCCTTTGGACGATTTACTCTGCTGTAAGCTCCTCTTCTGAGTCTGTACCAAGGTCTCCTGGTTGTAGGAAACCTTTTCTAGGTATAGGTGAATCGTCACCTTCTCCTTCTGGGTCTGTATCTGGGTTATTCCCAAGTCTGCTGGGAGGTCTGACTACTTCTGAGTGTAATGATAAATGCAGCACCTGAGCCGGGAGTCTCTCCCTGCCGCTCTTGCTTCTAACTAGTTAACAAGAAAAGGGAAGGGTGATCAATCCTACCCACTGTTTTCAGGTGTGAGAACCAGATATCACCTACTGAGGAGAAAAAAATGTAACAGGTGCTAGCCTATGAGAACGGTTATACAATAGAGCCTAAGCGGTACCCTGCTATCGCTTTGGTGTCTAAGGAAGACCTGCTGAGAGGCGAAGAGAAGGGAAGTACAATAGAATAGTTTATAGAGCGAAGGAGAAGAATAGGATTGCCGTTCAACCAAGTGTATTCACTGTCTAGGCATCTGTCTGAAGTCTGATCTCGTTCTAGCCAGGAGACCAGTATTAAATACATAAAAGATTTCCTGCAAGAGCTGAAGCTCTGGAAACCCGTAGTCACTATCATTACCGGTAAGTGCACAGTTTCTGGAATCCTGTAGCCTTGCCGGAGTTCTGCAAAGCCTGGGGCTTTCCCACAACACTGCCTCTATCCTACCACCGGTATACATGACCTATTCCTTCCCTTGGAACTCCTGGGGCACAATCCTGCCGATCCTCCAAAGCATACAGTAATCAGGGCGCCGGAATCAAGAGATTCTGGTAGGGAAATCAAATACAAAAGAAATCAAATCAAATGAAAGTAATCTGACAAAGGAAAGGCTAATCGAGAGTGGGAAAAGAGGTACCGGAACATGTATACATGTTACATTGATAGTGTTATACTTCTCATCCTCAAGCTCAACCCTAGTCTGAAAGTAGGTATCACTGATGTCTATCTTGTTTTGGAAATTGGCTCTGCCAACAGTGTTGATCATGAGCTGCTGATTGGGGAAAGGGGCTTCGTCTATCTTAATAATTTTATTCCTGTAGTGAAGGTCCAATAATAGTCATATCCTGCCATCAGGTTTCCCTTGAATAAACATGCTGGCGCCTCCAGGAGTTTGTGATCTGTAAAGTATCCCAGGCCTGATTTGCTTCTCTATCCATGCCGTGAATTTATAGATCAATTTTTTGGGGGTCTTGAAGGTTGGCATCTTGACATAATGGTCTGTGTCCTTGATCATGCTCTGGTGGTTAAAGCGCCACAATGGTAGTAGGGTTTGAGGTATTTCTGTGACAAAAACCTATGAGAACATCTTGAGAAAATCTGGTATATCTTCCTGTTTGGCCATTGCTGAGCAAGGCCGAGTGCTGTTCCCTATGCACTTTACTCTTACTTTGTAGTAAGGGAAGTACAGGGTATTTTTCAGTAGTCTATGACTGCTTCAAAGTGTATGAGGTCATCCATGCTAAGTAGAATATCATAGTCTGATACAATAATAATGCTCATGTGAACCTTGGGTACCTTCATGCTTCCAATTTCGATATCTGTGATGCAGGTGTGATTGCTGCTTGATCTAGATCACTTGACCGCCTTTTTGAGCATTGTAGGCGTCTTCTTATGGGTATAAGGGATATTGTTTGTTGAGACAAAACAATTGCTGATTTGGGTACCGCCAATGGTTCCTGTGTCTGCTATGACCCTGGCGGGTTTCTTGTTGACTAACATTGTGAATTCTAAAGCTTGGAATGGCCAGGCCGCTTCCTTGGGGGCGGCAACTGTAGTCTTGTAAGTTATGATGGTAGTCCTTACATCCAACTCTTCTGTTTCATCGCTTTCTGCCTCATAGTGCTCTTAACTGCTATCGGGGGTGTCCTGAGGGACTGTGACATGATTGGACTTGATTTCATTCTTTGGACCATTATATGCCATGTTTCCCACTTCTCCACAGTGGTAACAGGCTCCTTCCCTCTTCCGTCAATCCATTTCCTGCTTGCTTCACTTCTTATGCTTGGGAGAGGTCGATTTTCTTACTTGAGCTTTACCTTTTCCTGCTGGCTTGTTGCTGGTATGTTGTGGAGAGTTCTTAGCATTGTTTGGCTTATTTCCAGAGGTGCTGGAGGAGCAGCCACTATTCCTATAGGCTACTGTCTTGAACATTGTTGCATCATATCTCTCTGCCAGTTGGACAACTTGATACTAGGTATTGGTATCTCCTATCTGTGGTTCCACATTTCTTCAGAGCCTGTGATCCATAGTATCTAAATACCGTTGCCTTTATGCATAGTCTGATATAGAGTCTCTAGGCAGTGTTCCTCTTAGGTCTTCTAGTTCTCCAGCAATCTTGGAAATTCTTGCTGGCTTGCCTCCTGAGGACTATTGTATCTTGTGCTATTTGAGGTACAGGTAATCTCTATTGTGTGATGCTTCAAAGAGTACCTTAAATCGATTCTTGAACTCTTGGAGTGAGGGTTGGTTGTTTTCAAACTCATCCATGAGGTTGACTGTGGCACTATGTACTTACTTTTCTGTATAGGCGCCATAGTAGTCCACTACATCCTCTGTGTCATCAAAGACATCATACTTGGATAAGTATTTCTTAACCTCCCTATACCAGGGCTTGAGTTTGTCTGGTTGTAGATCCTCACCTTCTCCAGTGAACTTGGTTGGTTGTGGAAGCTTGATCATTAGGTTTTTTATTTGTTCTAGGGCATCAACTATCATCCAAGATGCAGGCGGAGGTGCTGGCTGGTGTCTGGGAGTTTCTGGTTCTTTCCCTTTCCCCTGAGGTACTGGGGGTGGTCTAGAGGGTCCTGAGGAGTCTGGAAATCTACCAGGTGGTGTTTCGCTTCTAGAGGGTACTGCAGAGTGTGGTAAAGTTCCAAACACTGTCTGCGAGATACATCTGGTTGTTGGTCTCGATTCCTGAGCTGTCTCTGTGCTCTGGATTTCTCTTTGGACGATTTACTCTACTGTAAGGTCCTCTTATGAGTATGTATCAAGGTATCCATGTTGTAGGAAACTTTGTCTAAGTATAGGAGTATCGTTACCTTCTGCTTCTGAGTCTGTATCTGGGTTATTCCCAAGTCTGCTGGGAGGTCTGGATATCCTTCAGACCTAGTGGTCTAATATCTTCTGTCTGTAATGATTAATGTAGCACCTGAGCCGGAAGTCTCTCCCTGCAACTCCTGCTTCAAACTAGTTATCAAAAAAAGGGAAGGGTGGTCGATCCTGCCCAGGGGCCTCAATCCTGTGAACCAGATATCACCTGCTGAGGTGAAAAAAATGTAACAGGAGCTAGCCTGTATGAACAGTTATACAATAGAACCTAAGCGGTAGCCTGCTATCGCTTTGGTGTCCAAGGGAGACCTGTTGAGAGGTGAAGTCAAGGAGAGTACAATATAGTAATTTATTGTGCGAAGGGGAATAATAGGATCACCATTCAACTAAGTGTATTCACTGTCTAGACATCTGTCTGAAGTCTGAAGTCTCCTGCTAGTCAGGAGACAACTCTTAAATACATGAAATCTTTCCTACAAGAGCTAAGGCTCCGAAAACCAGCAGCCACTCTCACTACTGGTGATTGTACAGCGACCGGAATCCTATGGCCCAGCCTGAGTCCTAGAGAGCCTGTGCCTTTCCCACAACAGTTCCTCTCTCCCACCACCGGTATATATGACCTGTTCCTTCCCTTGTACTCCTAGGGGACATTCCTGCCGATCCTCCAAAGCATACAGTAATAAGGGTGCAGAGAATCTAGGGATTCCGGTATGGAATTCAAATACAAAAGAAATCAAATCAAATGAATGTAATCAGACTAAGGAAAGGCTAACGAGAGTCGTAATAGAGGTACCGAAACATGTACACATATTATAAAAGTAATGTCATCTGCTGCTAGTACAGAAGTGGGGAGAACTCTAACACTGGGGAGGAGATTTAGTAGTCTACCAGAGCTGATTTTGCAGAGGGAGAGTTCAGTTCAATCGCAGGGAGCTGCATAGATTGGAGTCTGGACATGAGGTCGGTGGCGAGCCTACATGGTTCCTTTAGGGTTAACATAGTTGATAAGGTATTGTCAAACAGTTCTGCTTGTATGTTCGGTCTATCAATTGGTCTGGTCATAGTAAGCTGTAGCCATGCTATGATCAATATTGAGATTTGCCATAAGCAGTGTCCAAAAGCTTGAGGTAAACTTTGGGTCACTGACAGAGACTAGGGAGGTATGGAAACCATGAATGGAGAAGACTCAGTCAAGGAGGGTGTGTGCCGTATTAATAGTTTTGATGTTCAGGGAGACTGGTATGAGGTAGGTAAAGCAACTAACCGATCCAAACAACTATGATGAGTTCAAGCTTGGTATCGCTAGGGAATGGTCCTGCAAAGTCAATAGCAACAGTCAAGAATGGTGGTCTAGGGACACGGAGGGGGTGACTGATCCTTCTGTGACTGTGGTAGGTTGCTTGTTGAGCTGGCATAGGTGGCATCTGCGAACATAGTCTTTGATATCGTTCCTCATGGAGAGCTAGTAGAAGTGCCTTGAAGCATATTCAAAACATTTCCACCAACCTATATGTGCCATTTGTTCCTGCGTAATGCATACAATTTCGCTTCTGATATTAGCTTCTTTATAGCTTGCTTCGTAGGAGACATAAGGACAGTCTCTACGGTTATCCTTCCTCTTTCTAATGAGGACTCCATCATATGAGAGCCAGTCCGGGTGGTCAATAGCCTTAGTAACTACCTCAAGGAGAGGATCAATCTGGGTAGCATTTCGAATGCTGGAGTGCCACTTCCGTTTCATGTAGTCAGTAAGCTGAAAAGTGCGAAGATCAGGCTGTGAGGAAGACTGAGGAAAGAAACAATGTTCATAATCGACTGGTGTTTCTGGGGTAGGTAGATCCTATTCTTGGTCGTATCCAGGATTTCTCTTTCTTTTCCATTATCAATAATAATCTGAAACACTTGTAGCCATTATCATCGTAGAGCAGGGAAGGAACAGCCCATTTGTTTTCTGATTTGCACTTGAGGTAATGAGGGGAGACAAAGTTGGAGGAAGAGTAGAGAGGCAAGTGTCCTGGAATATTGCGAGATCCTGAGGGAAAGTATCCTGTATTCTTTCCACCCATGTTGGTTTGATATTCATCCTAGATACAGGCAGTCCAGTGCATTGCTCTGTGTCTAGGAGATTCAATAAATCAGTCTAGTTCATTGCCTGTGGGTTAAGGAGGGGCTGGTGTGGGCTTAGGGTAGGGTTCTGTAGGTGTGCTTCTGGGAGCAATATTTCTGGAGGTGTTAATTGCAATGGATTTCAATTTTGTGATAGAATCATGGATTATTTTAAAGCAGTTTGTGATAGCATCTCGATATAGTGGTTGGTCTATAGCTCTTGGAAGATTGTTAATTCTCACCGCCAGGCCAGACAGTTGAGCTTTAGCTTGCTCAATAAGTACTCTAGCTTAGGATTGCTCTTGAGGTTATCTGAGATAGGAGGAGGTCTCGACAATTTCACAACCTTGAATGGGATTGTTTACAAGCTCGAGGGTATCTGCTGCTTTATCGATAGCTTGTTCAACAGAATCTGAGTAGTGACTCACTTCTTGGAAGCTGGAGGGGTTTGAGCTAGTGCCATGATGTGAATTCCACATGGAGTGGTGTGCGGGAGTAAGAGAGTGATAGGGTACTTGAAGAGTGAGGGTACTTGAAGAGTGAGGGCAGAAGAAGGGTCTTGGGCATGGGCGATGTTGAGGTAGTGTCTTGATACACTGTTCATAGCGGAGGAAGGGGTCTTTATAGACTTCTTCTCTGTAGGCTCTTCCTGTATTTGGTCTTTTTCAGCTGTGGTATCTTCATAGATCCTGGATATTCTATCTGCAAGGACTTTGTCTTTACCAGGTCTGTGTAGGATAATGAAATTATAATACTACAGCAATATGCGCTATCTGGTTTGGTGGTAAGGAAGGTCAGCCTGTTTCAGGAAAAAGGATAGTACCTTATTGTCAGACACAACAGTGGACTTGGTACCATATAGAATCGGATAGAATGCCTGTATAGCATCCACAATTGCCAAAAGTTCCAATTCATAGAGAGGGTAATGCAGCTGACTTGTTGCAAACTTTCTGCTGTCGGATGCAGTAGGGAATGCTTTCTCAGGGGAGGGTCCTTGGACAACCCATGCTCTTGATCCAACTTTAGAAGTATCAGTAATGAGGTATATAGGATCATCTGATATCTTATATGAAAGGGGGCAGAGCGGAATTGTCCCCTTGGCCTGACACTTAACCTGTTTGAAGGCTTCTTCATGCAGAGGTCGCTATTCAAACACTTCTTGGGAAATTAGGTTTTAGAGGGGGGCAGTGGTGGAGGCAAGGTATGGGAGGAATTGTGCATGATATATTACAACTCCAATGAAGGTCTGAAAATCTATTTTCAATTTTGGTATAGGCCAGTCTTAGATGGATCGAATTTTGTCAGGGTTCGCATAGATTCCTCTCTCATCTATAACATGTCCTAGGAGTGAGCTTGGTAGTGAAGAATTTGCACTTGGCTAGTGATGGTTTTATTTGGTGTAGCTTGAGTCTTCCTAAGACTGATTTGATGTACAAGATATGGTCCTCAACTGTTCCTTAGTAGATGGTAATGTCATCCATGAATGCCCTAACGAATTTTCCAATAAATCTATCTAGGACAAACTCTATAACTCTTATAGCTGTAGCAGGGGTGTTGGCATCTCCTTGCAGCATAACTCTGTATGCAAAGGATGAAAAGGATGTCTTGATAGTATTGTATTTTTCGTCGCTAGAGAGAACTCTAATTTGGAAGTACCAATTTACTATGTCTATGGTGGTTCTTAAGTTTTCTCTAGTAACAGTTATAAGTTTCATAGCTTAGTTTGGAATCACTCCTTGGTCCTTGATAGTAATATCATTCCTGGGTACAAGGTCTGCAAGGAGTCTGATTTCGCTATTTGATTTCAACTTTGTGAAATATGTTAGCTGGGTTGTGTGCCTTGCTTGGGTAAATGATTCCTTTTACTTTCTAGTCCTTAATTAGTGGTCTGTATCCTGGCATGATCTTGTCAGAACATGTGAAGAATCTCAGATTATGGTCCAAGGTTGTATCTCTCAGCTGCATATAGTGGTTAACATCTCTCAAGGGTGGTAATTCGGCTATCTCCTTGCCAGGGAATATTGTAGGAAACTCGGAAATGAAGTCTGGGGTATCTGCATTATTCTTGGCTGAAAACTGCACATATGCCGCATTCTTTCACGTTAAGGTTATTCCTTTATCTTGGAAGTTGATAATAGATTTTCCGCAATCTATTACAGCATGGAGTACAGTAAGGTAAGGCATTCCTAGGAAGATATCATAGTTGTCCAGAGAACAAACTAGGGCCTCAGAGATATCGCCGCTTTCTTTGTCAATCTGTTTGTCAGGCTTTACCACAGAGTTGATTGCTCAGCGTGATTATTTAACTGCTATCTACAGGTTGATAGGAGTTTTGTGGTCTCTGGTAGGGATTTGGTAGGTAGTGGCAAACTTTCCTGATATCAAGTTAGCTCCTGTAATTCCTGTATTGAATAGTGCATTTTATGTGTGGCCATTGCCTGTGATGTATGCTTCAAGGGCTTGGGATTGAGTTCCACCAGGTCCTGAATGGTTTGCTGTAACAGTAACTGATACCTTTGCATGTGGATCGTCTTCCTGCGGGTTGTATATTCTCCTAACATTCTGGGGTTTCCTGAATCTGCCAGGGCTGCCATGTCCTGACAGCTAAGTGTCTGTGCTCTTATACTTATTCTTCCTAAAGCAGTTATTGGAGTAGTGTCCATAATTGTCCACAATAGTAATAGTCATTATCTCTGCTGCACTGATCCTTCTCTGCCTGGGATACTCATAGATGCTGCTAGGTGTTATTGGAGAATCTTAGCTAATTTCGTGGTGTGCAGTTCTGGGGGCACTTGGGTGCTTGTTTGTAAATTGCATTAGAGGTTGCATTACCTGGAGAATTTTGATTTCAATAGAGTTTAGTGGAGTGGGCTATTGAATCTCGCTTTTCCTGTATATCCACTAGCTGGTCAAAGGAGGTGTCTAAAGTGATGTGTGACTTCACTTGAGCTTGAGCTTGATATTCATAGCATCTATGAGTCTCTGCTTCACTGAATAGTCTGAAATTGTTACTGGCATGAGACTGTCTCTCAAGGTTTCAAGTGTAATTACAGTGCCAGTAATCCGTACTGGTTTTCCCCCTGTAGTTTGCTTGACTTGTGGTCACTGTTCATAGATGGTATCTGTAGATTTGGAAGGAAGGAAGTAAGCCTTGAATATCTATTTGAGTCCAACAACTGTGTGGTCTCCTTGGGATACTTCATATTGGGTGAATTTATGGAGGGCTATCACTCTGCAATAGGCTTCATAGTATTGTAGGGCTTTATGGGCATCGTGAGTTATGCCAAAGCTGGCGATGTATTCATGCGCTGTATTGAACCAGGAATAGATTCTCAATGGGTCTCGATCTTTTCCCTCTCCTGTGAATGTTGATGGTGCAGACCATTTAAGATAGTTATTTCCTCTAGTAGGACTGACAAGGGGATAGGTCCTGGGCTTAGATTGCTTGGTGGACTAGGTGTACTAGGATATCTTAGTGGGCTTGATAAATCGTCCGGTGCAGGGCTTGGTTCTCTTGGTTCTCTTGGTAGACTAGGTAGTCTTGGTAGAGAAGCTGGGGGTTCTGGACCTGGAGCATCCTCTCGACCAGAATTTGATTCTGATTCTGAGCTTGGTTCTCTCTTGGATTGGACTTCTTGATGGAGCTGTTCTTGGACTTGTTATTAGACTTAGGCATGGTCTTGGGCTTGGTGTGGACCTTGGGCTAGTTCTTGGTGCTTACTGCTGCTACTATCTACTGAAGATAGTTCTGGATCCTCAGATGGTGGGGCTGGTGGGGGAAATGGTGCTTGACTTGGGGGCCCTGAGAAGGATACTACTGATCCTCAAGTGAAGTGCCTTCTGGTATCTCTTGGAAGCAAAATGGTTGCTAGCTAGGGTAAGCTGGTCTTACAAGGAGTCCGCTCAAGGCCTTCTGGGAAACAGGGAGGTGTACTAGTACTGCTGGGTTAAGGTAGACGAAGGTTGATCAGTCCTCTGGCGAAGATCAAAGCTATACTTGAGTCTAGGTCAAAAAATGTAACCTACTCTTTAGTACCTCCAGAATCCCAAAGGGACTCTAAAGATACTATTTGTAATGCCTCCCTGCGTGTATCAGTGTCACAAATCGTGACTTAGCAATATGGAATATTTCACATGACTCACGATTTGTGAGATCATTTATGATTATGATGTTTGATTTGATTTATGTTTATGGTTTCATGACTCACGATTGTGAGGTCATATGATGTTATGACTTTCGCACCTGACTACAAGTATGAGTCAGGGGTTTCACGCATATGACGCGATTAGCGCACATGACCTTTTATGGAAATTGGATATTATGGGGATTGTATACTATGACTCAAATTGTGAGTCATAGGATGTTTGTTATACTATGACTCACGCGGCAGTCATAGTAAAGAGGTGACTCATAGTAAAGTCACCAGGGTCAGGGTTGTGGGAAGAGCGCCTATATAAGAAGGGTCACGGACACAGATAGCTAGCTCTTCACGCAACCACCTCACTTACTTCCTATGTTATACTTTTACTATTAACCAATACCTTATTCTTATTACAACCATCCGTTTATATCACCAACCGAAAGGTGATTCAAGTAACGTATCGCTAAGGAGCAGTCACACGGGCTAGGAGTGAAAGGACTCTGCGTTCCCTAGGCGATATAAGGCTACGAGACCTGAAGAGCGGTAAGACGAGTGGTACGTATCATTACCTGTTGCAGTTGAAGGAGACTGTGTGCCTTGTCCGGCAGACTAAGGATAGGTTTATAACAATCAGGCACTAACAGGAATGCGTCTTGGTCAGGTATAACGATAGTAACTCAAATCCCAAACTGTCTGGACGTCAAGTGAGTCTTAATACCGGAGATATTGATAAGATGTTTAACAGCCGTTATTTACTATATCGCCAGCCTCGGGAAGTCCTAGAGTTACTTGTTGTGGTTTCGTGCGAACTGAAAGGAAATAATTGCTCAACTAAGTATATTGAAAACTCTGTCTGTCTAAGTCTGCCCTGTCTAAGCTCCAGAGGGGTAGTCTTAAATACATGATCTCGTTTTTCCAAAGCTTTCTATATGTTTCCCTTTGATTTCCAAACAACAGATATCACCAAGCTCCGCTTGTAAAGTCCTTCAATAACACCAATGCCTCATGCACCTAAATGGTACTGCAAACAAAATGTGTATAATCCTGATACATAAAACAACACATAAAACATATTGAGTATCAGCCTGATACATGACACCCAACATAAAACAAACTAAGTATCAAACGATACTTGAAAATAATCATAAAACAAACTAACCTCTTACTAGCCCAGCTGGTTTCTTCTAGCCTTGTCAGCCTTAACAATAGTAACCAATACTGGTTACACTATTAGGATAGGGGGAGAAGTTTTAATGGATCGGTTTTCAATAGGCAAGGTAAAAGGTAGGAAACTAATAAAGAGAATGTTCAACTTGTAGTATTAAAGATGATAGTCCTGTAAGGCTTGAGAGTCTGAATCCTTAAAGGATTGCAGGCTCTTTAAATAAAAAACATTGTAGCTAGGACAACTTAACAAAAACCTGAACATCCTGTCCAACAAACATGCTAACAGAGGCAGCATACCAAGGTAACCATATTCCGAAAACAGAGGGTTAAAAGCGACAGGATGGAGCTAACAAAACAAGTAATGGAATCCAAACAGGAAGGAACAAGAGATCGCTACTACTATACAAATCCAGTAGGTATAGCAGGAGGATAGCGATACCCCAATGGGTAGAAGCAAGGAGGGGTAGTGGTAAGCGAAACAAGGAAAGAATAACCAGTTAGGAAGTCATAACCAAGTAGGAAGGGACACCCAAATAGTAGCGCTTATCAGGTATAAACCCAAATAAGTAATAACCAACATCAAGTCAGTAGTAATAGTAGAAACATAATAGGATTCCCTGACAACTAGAAACATAGTTGGATTCCGTTATATTCATAGTCTGAAACATCTACAAATAGAGAATGATTTACACTGTACTGTTTCATTGGCATCCATACCTTATTTTAGCTTTTTGGCAACAGATTCAATTACTATTAAAACCGTAATAATCTATTAATGTGCTATGTAGTCAGATTAAGATGAAATAAGTCTAGCACACTAGTCACTAATCATGCAATATCATTTTCTGAGAAATCTTGGCATTTATGCAAAAGAACATCTTCATTCTCGCTCAGTTCCGGTTCTTCTGCCTCAAGTATAAAAATATCTCCAATCCCCTTAGTTCCACCTTCCCTAATCCCCTTCAAACCATTTACCTCTTCCCACAAGGTTTGATCTACCTCTTCTTGACACTTTGCTAACCCTTGTATTAGTAAACTAGTCTCAATGACTTTAATGGAGATTTCGTGGTATGCACTTCCGTCTATTGGAAGTACATGGCCTGTACAATAAAACAAATACTGAAGGACTTATATTTTGTCACTGGAGAGGTGTTCCCAGGCTTCTCCAATGGCCCTGGTTGCTACAACCCACCTCCTATCTACCACGCTTCTTATAAGCTTTTCTCCTTGTTTCAAGATTGTATCTTCTTCCTTATCAATTGCATCCAGTCAAATATCTAACTCTTCCTGTAATTTTGGTCTGATAATTAGTGCACAGTCTTGTTTTTCGCTTTTTTTTCCTTTTCTTTTTCTCTTTGAAAGGTAAGTCTACATCCAAAATCCTGACCTCAAGAATATCTTTGAATAGACGGTTGAAGATACATCCAATGGTTGAACAAGTTCTGTGGAAGCGCCTAGTATCTCACTTTAGGTAATGTCATTTGCCTGTAGTATATCCAGAACTTTCCCTGTTTTATATGTAGCAAATAAGTCTATTGCTACTATGGTTGACTGATTATTTAATATAGGGATTACCTACTCATGGAGTTATTTAAGTATCTTACTTTAGTTGGCATAGGCCGTTGGGTTGAATTTGACAACCACCCGAGAGTCATGGAGCCTTTTCTGTATTTGAATAATATGTCTAACTCCCTTTCCTTGAAAGAAAATCAATTGCTGAACTCAAGGAATCCTATTAGCAAAAAAAGAAAGTTGGATTCTTCAATGTCTTTTTCCCCATCCAGACTAACAACTTGATTGTACGCAAATATTTTTTCCCAAAGAGGTTTATATGTTTGCCCTTTGAGAAACTTGAAGTACAATGGTGTTTGATCTAACTTACAGATATTCTGTGACTGGTATCATCCGTTAGCTGTACGTATATCTCCCAAGCCTAATTGATTATCCAGTCGCAATTGTAGGTTATACTGATTGAATTTCATAAACTCGAGAATTGCATTTGAAAAATCTGTTGATAACTTGCTAGCAGTATTGGTGATAAAGCTTAGGCTAATTTGGTGAGCTTGTAGGAACTTATAGAACCAGCCATTTGAAAACCTGAAATGCTGAGTATCTCTTTCAGGATAATCCTTGGTAAATAAATCTTTACTAACAGGTCGAAACTAGCCATGGCGAACTGGCCTTCATATCACTTTGCGTTGACAAAAAGCTTCATATAGAGTTTTTTTCAACTCACTCCATCGCAGGTGTTGCCCACAACATCCAATCTATCACTCTTATTTTCCTGCATTTGCATATTGACAGCCTTTTCATCTCTTTTCCAACTGGAAAGAATTATTCAATGTATTCGAAAGTGCTTTTCAACTTCCTAGTATGTTGGCTCCCTGAATTTGGTTGGCCAACAAGATATATTCTTTCTATACCAGTATGATAATACTCAAAGCTTATAGCTAATTTTATAGGACCGATAAGGGTTTCCACCTACTAGCTGATATCTGTTTTTAGGATTTATACTGGTGAGTGGTTTTCACTTTAGCACTCCTTTCTTTTTGATAGTTGCATAAAGTTTTTCTGTTCCATGTGGAGGGATTACTGGCTAAACCTTGATGCGTCCTGAAATGGCCTTCTTTTTGTTTTGGCATATTTTCTGCTAATAGGATACACTTGTGATATTTAGAAATTAAGAAGGCTTGTAAATATTGTTTAATTGTATTATTACTAATACTTTTCAAAAGTGACTATGATATGTACCAGTAGTTGATTCAAAGTTTGACTACGATCAAATGGCTTCAGCCAGATGTATTAAAATAAATCTATGACACTAATTTCCACTATTTCTGAGTTACCTACCTTACCTGAACCTCAAAGCACATTAATTGAATATTACAGTTTTTACGGTATTCGAGTTTTTATGTTACCTCGGTGGGGATATAGTAGGCATTAATAAGTAATAAAAATAAAAAATAAGTATGATAAGCCCTAATTAACCACATTTTTGCCTGCAACCTTCAGAGGCAGAATAGAGGCGTTTGTAATCCTTTCACTTTCCAAAGCCTTCATAGTGCCAATCAAGGAATATCCTCTATCAGTACGGGCAGAAACCGTAGGCCAAAGTCCTACTTTCTCTCTACCCTCCCATTTTCACCACCCTTTTCGTTCTATGATTGTATGACACACCTCCAGCAGCCAGGCATATAATAGAAGAGGGAACTAAAACCTACACCCAAACATACAAAAACATCTTATTTCAAAAATAACCCCATAATTACGGGAACGATTCCCACCCCCGAGTATTATAAGAAGTTTTTCCTCAACCCAGAGTTCATAACATATAGCTATCCAATCATCCATCTCACCTACTACCCATCTCTAGCTCAGTTAGCATCATGCAAAGTATATACAAGGTCCTACAGCACACTCCGTGAAACTCCTGCCAGCGCAGCCGTATCTCAATCGGCATGCAGTCCACCCGTTAGAAAGTGAAAACACATACAAAAGCGCAAAATGATGATACAAACATTACGCCAAAGGGGGGTGAAAGATGTCTGTATATATCGGAGCTGGGGAGGGAAAGCAAGCCTATGCCGGACTCAAGGCCCTCACGGGTATTCTATAGATCATATACTCCAAACTTTCAAAATCAATCGATCGATCAATCATTCCATATCAGATTTTCCCATCCACTCAGCCTATCTACTAACTCTGCCATTGCAAGATATAGCGTCTGGGGTAATCAGACATAGAAGGCAGATTTCATCCATCATACCATACCATACCATAATATCTATAGCAAGAAAAAGAAAAAAAAACTTATCTATCAAGTCTCTTTTCTCCTTCCCATTCTTCTTTTCCCTTCCCCCTCTCATAGTCACAGACACGCAGTGGATCATCAGATTAAGATTAAAATCCTCACTCTCATACACTCACATTATTACCTTAAATTGATTCTCACAGAGTGATTCCCAAATTATCCTAACCGCTGATACTGCCTTTGAAAAGGAAAATTTCTTGATAACATGGCAACACCTGCCTTGAGCATGGGTGAATATTGTTTTTTCTCCGTCACATGTTTGATTCTTTTTTATCTGGTGCGTTTTCTAAAACCGCACTCTTGATATGCTTACTCGGGGCGGGGGGTTTCTTGTATCGGTAGTTGTGCGCATATATCAGGGTTTTTTTGATTATTGGTCTCTGGTTGTAACATGCTTCGTAAATTTATATAATATGATACAATATCGCGAAGAGCATATAGTCTACCTTGATTCAGAGGGTAACTTTGATACAGGTATTATACTCTCCCCCCAATCCGATTCCAACCACAGACAATCCCACTACGCAGTCTTTTTTTTTATATGTGCGTTCCTAGCACTACACTACGCTACATGTCTAACAATTATATAATCAAAGCCTCTAATCTTGAGCCCATCTCTCTCTCTCTCTCTCTCTATCTTTCTTTCTTTCTCTACTTGAACACTCCTCCCACTACCCCAACCAAAAAGTGCAACTCGCATGCTTTAGCGTAGGGTAAGAGATCCCCAGCCGCCTGATACCGGTTAACAAACACGGCTCTGTCAATAGTGCCCCGGCGCTATTGTGGCGTTCGGTCGGTGGTGGTGGTGGTGGGTTAGTATGTGCAGAATAATATCAGTCGTTATGGTGGGAGTAAGGGCGTTTCTTCAATTATTAGAGATGGCGGTAGGATTGAAAGAGTCTAGTTGCCAAAGTTTGCTCTAGGAAAATAGTATTTTGTGCTACATCTTGCCTTTTCCATTCAGGGTATCGTGCGGGAAAAATAGGTAAACATATACCTAGACGCTGGAAGTTCCGACATATCTTACAGTGGAATCATCAGAATGTGCTTGCACTGTCTTCATTTGTCTCCGGGCCCTACAGGTTGAGAGGCGACATAAAGTGATGAGCAATTTTGTTTGCAATGTTTATTGAAGATGGTATGATAGGAACTTAGATACACAGGCCCGGGTGCAAGACTCCGTACAACAAATACACCCTTTCCTCACTACCGTGATCGTAAAAAAAAAAAAAAAAAAAAAAACCATCATCTTATGATAACAGCACTCTTGGTTCAAAACCAGACAGACAAAAGAACCGAGTGAGATCCCATGCACCAAGTAACTTTCTTGTGGAACATCATCACTTGCTCAGTGACCACATCACAGAAACCGAATCGGTCAAAAACAGCAAAGGAAAGAATAGCTGTCGTTATCGTAAGAAACGAAAAAAAGAAGAAAGCGAAGATATGCTGTGTCACATCCCTAAGTTGCAATGTTTTCTATCCAACCCAACACAACCTCTCGGTATCTTTCCTCACAATCCCAACCTCACCAAGACACCTCTCAAAGCAAGCCTTCGTAACCTCGTCCATATGCACAATCCCCCACCCTTCCTTCACCCCCACCTTTTCCCCGATCGCGGCCCCCTGCGGGACAATCTCGAGCTCAGAGATGTGGAATTGAGAGTTCAAGGCGCTAGCCCTATCAGGGCTACCGCCGTGACCGTGACGTTTTCTGCCACTATTACCACTCTTTTTCTTATGTACGACAGGGAGTTCGTCGCCGAAGCCAAAGTCGACGATTTCGCAGTCGTCGAGGATGGTAGAGTCGTAGCCGGATGTACCCCAGAGTTCCAATTGGCTCTTGAACGCACGGTTCGGATGCACGAGCGGACGCTTGGATTTGACGAAGGTGCATGCGAGAGCAAGGGGGATGTTCTGCTCTTTCATGACTAAGAAATACGAATTAGTCCTCGCTAGGAGGGGTTGATGGAGGGAGGGGGGGGCAATACTATAACCAACAACAACACCCCCGCTTCGGGACTTCCCTAAGTAACAGTGCACAAGAATGTTATTCCCTTCCCCGTGCAGGGCCTCGGTGATAAAGTTTAGGCATATGTCGATGACGGAGAGGATGTTTTGTGTCGGGATGTCGAGCATTGGAACGTGCCGATGGATTACGCCCGCTCCCTCAGGAACTTTCGGAAGGGAGTGGGTTAGGGACAGTACATGTGTTATGCTACGCGTTTTGAGGATATCGAGCGATTCCGCGGCCACGAGACTAGGGACTCTGCGTTAGTGGGATAGGGACAATCATGGGTGGTATGATACCAGGCAAGCGTGTCTTGCT
>QFET01002940.1:0-14304 GCA_003316355.1 Tuber calosporum
CCCAGGGCGGTACCGCACCGGGTATTAAGTCAATTGCGTGGTCAAACGTTCTTCTTCCGTCTAGTTTCTCTGCCGTTTCTGGTGCAAAAACCCTCTTGAATTCCTGATATTCCAGAGGTATTTGCAGAATCTCTTTTGGCTCAAGAGCGGGTGCCATTTCAATTCTTCCAATATATCGTGCTTCTGGGTCGTATGCCACGGTTTCATCCCATTCAAATGTCAAGTCTATACCTTCATCATTAACATGACTTTGGCATTTCTCGTCTTTAAATGTCCATTTTTGCGCGTCCTCGATGTGCCTGATAGGATGTTCTGTATGCCACCATCCAAAAGGGATGATAAGGTCATATTTGCCAGCATTGGCAATTGTGCATGAAATGTGAGATCGGTGGGCATTTTTCCCGATCTCCAACAGAATTGGGTGTGTGTAGTGTTTTCCCCCATTGGCTGCTGTAGTTCCTTCAAAGGTGTAAATGACCAAGCTATTTGTACGCGTGTGGTAAGGTAAGTGATGTTTATTAACCAGCTCTTGGTTAATTAGGAATATATTAGACCCCGAGTCTAATAGTACACGAATTTGTATTCGTTCTCCATTTGCTTCGATGGTTGCCCTGCCTTCAGGGCAGGAATAATATGGCGGGGCAGGTGCTTCAGTTTTATTTCTTTTATTCGGGCCACTAGGGGCCTGTGCCGGTCTTTTATATGACATTTTCGTTGTTGTGGTAACTTAGGGTGTTTGTTACCATGCCCGCACGGTTTCGGCTATTTAAGCCTCCTCAGACAAACTAAAATCTCTGTCTTTGGTGTACTGGGCAGCCCACTACTAGCGGTCTTTACCCCTTGCCTAAGGGTTCCCATACACCTGCCGTTTGCCCTTCTCAGCCCACGCTTTTGCCTCCACTGGAGCCGAACTCCTATCGTTTTGACTATATCAGCGTATTTGGGCTCCGGGGATTCTTCACGCATCGCCTTGTTTACCCCATGAGTCTATCGTGCCTATCCCTTCCACAAAGCCGAAGTCCAGGTTCAGGACGGATTTACCCCGCTCCATTTAGCGTGTGAACTAGGTAGCCGTAGTTACTCATTCTCTTCCACTTTATTTTTCTTGATGTCCGGGATCCTGTTCCGTTTCTCCAACTATTCCGTTGTCCAGCCGACCTGTAATATATTTTGTTCCTGGAAGGCTTATCACGATCCAGGCTAGACTAATTTCCCCTTGTCATTCTTAAGAAGTCTTTAGTCAGCGCTGGTCCGTCCACTGTTCCTTTCATCTCTTGTAAGGATTTAGGGCTTTAGAAGGATGCGCGTTTAGTTGACCGTCTTCCGTACTGAGGTCCGATATGCATCAAATGTAACGCTCCGCTTTCTTCTTTTTGAATTTGAGGATCCCGAAGTTAGGCTCTGACTTCCACGAGCCGCCGTCCAAGTTAATCGCTTCTTGCTCGCCTTTCATTCTTAGGTCAGCGATACTCCCGTAGGTCTGGATTGCTTTTCGTGACTCTCGCTTTGGGTTTGAGTTTCCCACGGAGAAGCGCGGAATACCTGCTAGTAGGACCTTGCAGAGGTCAAGCCCCCTTGTTGTTATCGATTTCGGTAAGAGGTCCGTAACCGAGTACCCGGTCGCCGTCGCTGCCGGTACCTTGAAACTACCTAACCTTCGTCCATGTCGTCCAGTTCCCATATTCTGGGCCAGTTGACCTGGTTCACCCGTGGTGCGGGTGTTATTTGCCCCTTGGGCCTGTATGTAGCCAGGGGTCTTCGAATTAGGGGTCTTTGAGTTTCCCGTTGTTGTCCAATAACGGATACTTGGGCCTGCTTCCGACAGTACTTCCAAGTATGGTTAGCCAATGTGTATCGTGTGCATGGATTGGCTTTTTTCCGATCTTCTATTTTTTCCTTAGGTATTCCTTCATGAGCTTCAATCCAATTTTTGTGTTCAACCTTTCCTTCAGCAGGGGCTTTTTTCCCTTTTTCCGCTTGTTTTTTCAACTTGTAGGCCGCCTTTTCAGCTGCCATATAGGTTTTACGTTTTTTATTTCCAGCAGTGGTCTTGCTAGGTTTGGATTCCTCCTCCCGTTTTCTTTTCTGGGTGTCACTTTTTCCCTGGTCGTTTTTTCTGAATAGCCCTTGCTGTTCTTTGAACGATTCTTCCGCTTTCGTAACCCTGCGGACTGCCTTGATCCAGTTGCTATCCAAGTCATGATTTTCATGTGATAGCGTATGCATGGCCTCAATAGGAAGTTGCCGCTGAATTATGGTTCTCCAAGCGATGCCCAATACTTCTCCCTCGATGTTGTGGTTTTCCATGGTAAGGAGATACCTCTCAATGTCCCCTGTATACCTAACCCTCTCCATCTCGGCTAAGGCTTTCTGTGCCTTATGCAGTACTGAGAATCGTTCTGTAACTTCTGCTCGGAACGTAATCCAAAAATCATAACCCTCATGTTTAGGAAATCCGAGGTCCCCCGTCATTTAATTGCGGTAAGTAATGGCGAAAGGGGCCACCTCGGTTTGTTCCATTCTACCCAACACAGATTTGATGCGTTCTTCATCGTCTTCCCATTGCCATGGGTTTATCCCAATGTAGTCCTCGCAATTTAGTAACCATACTCGCACATCATGAGTAGGTTTGTTTTCAAACCTGAAAGGTGGATCTGCTTGCCGGCGGTTGGTCCTTGACAATGCTTGCCCCAGTCGGTCGACCCATGCGTCAGCTTCGGATTCGACTTCTCGACGCGGTAAGGGTCTTCGTGATCGCTCACCCCCTCGTTTAGAGGGACCACCTTCGTCTTCCGAGCCTGTGTCATCGTCTCCTGGATTGGGTGCATTCGCTGGAGGAGGTGGTGGTGGTCCTTTCCCCCCACCATTGTTTCCATCTCCGCGATCCACTCCCTTTCCTTTGTCTCTACGGGGAATAAACCGGAACTCTTCTCTTTCATCAGCCGTTGTCCGGTTCTCCAAACCCGGATTTTCTACCGGCTGTAGTGCAACTGTTTCCCACACACTTGGTGGGTTCCTTGCAACTTGTAGTTGCACTAAAGTTTCGTTCATCCGAGTCCACATTCGGTTTAGTTGATCAGATGCGGCATTCTGTCTGGTTACATAGGCCTCTCTCTCTGTCCGTTCTTGTTCTAGGCGTTGGTGAAGTTCTCGTAACTCCTGTCTTATTCGCTCATGGTCCTTTTGTGCGGTTACTTTTCTTTGCAGGTGCTCGACTTTTTGCTTAGCCAAAGCCTGTTCCAGCTGATGAACACGATCCAGCGACTCTTGTCATATTGCACCAATGTTAGCATGCAGTTGGGTACTTACCGCTTCATGGTGTGTGGCCCGTTCTTCCTGCGCTCGCAACTTTGCCTCCAACCGTTTGGTGGTTGCATTTTGAAGTGCAGGGTCTCTGTTGCTAACATTTCAAGTCCCGAATTTACTTGTTTCAACTCTTCACCAATTATTTGTTCCCCATGGGTAATTCGTTGGGCATGGTGCTGGAGTTGGTTTGCCTGATCCTGAGCTTGACTAGATAGTTGACCGTAGGCCAAATGTTACATATCAACCGATTCCTGGAGGGTACGGTCGAAGTACCCCTTTGCCTGGCCGATGCGTTCAGCTAGTCTTTCCATAGCTGGATTCCTGGCGTCGGGGGGACGAGGGGTGCTTGATCGAGTAGCAGGGGCCGATTTTACGACTCCACTTGGTTGTGACAGGTGGTGGAGTGCCAGAGGTGACCTGGAGCGTCCAGGTGCGTAGTCGCTTCCCACCAGAGAAACTTCATTTATGTCGGACATAGCCTTGTCTGTGTCGACAGTCAATTGTGGAGCCATTGTCGCCTTTTAATGGGAATTGGGGAGTCTGCCAAATCCTCAAATTGAAGGTGTAAAGGAAATATTGGAGGAGAAAGAACAGGAGGTTCCGCATTCTTCACTGTCGTATTCGATGAAAGGATGCCACCGGAAGGATGGGCCGTATAATTCTTTATAGATTCCTGCGAAATCTTGGGGGGTAGGAACGAGTTTAGGATCGGTAAACCAGGAGGCTTCGTAGGGATATGGTAGGAATTCGATCTCCGGAAGGGACTCGTACAGTAGGGTTTCGATAAAAGTGACAAAGTTTGGTAGATGAGGTTCCTGAATCGACTTGTCAAGAAGGGTGGAATCAGCTATGAGCTGGTGTGATTCCAGAGGTATGACTTCGAGATATCCGATAGTCATGTATTGAGCCTTGGTAACAAGGAGAAATATCAAAATACTGTTAAGGGTAGCCGATTCTAAGGTCTAGCGAATCAGGCTAGGCTTAAGAAATCAAATCGTAGACGGAGATTATCTAGGGAGGCTCAAGATTTCAAGGTAGAACCTATGATATTGATAAGATCTCTTCTCCGTTGCTTGATGATGGCTAAAGCTCGGGAGGCAATTCGATATTTATATCCCGCGTCTGAGTGTTCGCGGACTACATCTGTTCTACATAAAACCAAGAATATACTAACAATTTGCCCAACAAGATCCAACAGCGAACCCCCTTTGACCCGGAAAGTTTTTTCCCCCGCACAGCTAATGGCGTGATCAGAGCTCTTCTTTCCCGAGTGTGTTCACACCTTCTCGGTAAGAGATCACAGCCGTCGTCCTGCTGTTCAAACTATGGCCGTCCAGTTTGGAACTTGCCAATAGTTTCTTAGAACACCAAGGAGCCAACTTGGTTGTCGACCAATACGGCTTTGTTCCGGTTCACCCGGTCTTGCCGCTAGCTTTTAGGATGACTAATCTTTGACGATCGGTCCAATACCAATTCATGCTGGACTGCCTCTCCTTATCGACATGTTCCGCTAGGCTTGCTTGCCTATGATAGGCATTCATTTGTGGTTCAGTACTATTCCCTACAGAATAGCCCGAATACCACTCCATCCTAGGCTTCCGAATGTTGTTTTGGTCTCCTGACTTCAGTGGGAGGTAACTCCGCGAGTTCTTGACGAAATCGCTTGGTTCCTATTCCCAGACGTAGCCAGAGATGCCCCCTTATATACCCTACGGACAGGATCCGGTCGGACAGACGGCGACGACGTATACGGGGTTACGAGAAAGTTTCCAATATTTCTTCTCTCTATTATTGCGAGCAACTGCACAAGGCGCCAGTGCTGTCGTCCGGGGCCAACGTCGGGGCCGGAGGGGGGTATTAGTCTGTGGAGTTTCTGGCCCAGAGGTCTCAAGCTGCTCTTCTGGGCCCTCATGGGAGTTATGTGCCTAAAACATTGACAACACAAGGGTGGTACCCTACAGTACATATTGGCTCTCCGCTCTAACGCACACATCACTGTGGAGGTGTGCAGGTCGATCAAAGCTGTGAAATATATTCACAAGTACATTTACAAGGGTGGGGATCGTGCTACTGTGGTACTCGAAAGTGAAAACGACGAGATAAAGCTGTATCTCCATGGACGCTACATAGGTCCAACGGAGGTGGTGTGGCGCTTGTTTGAATTCAAAACCCACAACGAGTTGCCTACTGTGCAGCACCTTACCCTACACCTTACCCTACACCTTCCTGGGCATCAGCCAGTCTACTTGTCAGAGGGTGCAGATCCAGTAGCTATACGTGAGGCTATGGGTGCCAAGCTTACCACCCTCCTTGCATACTACAAGTACAATTCAGAGAATGAAGATGGAAGGCAGTATTTGTACCTAGAATTCCCTGAGCACTATGTCTATACAGCCCGTGGGGGGTGGAGGCGCAGGAGTCAGCGCTTTTCCATTGGTCGCATGTATGCAGCGAGTCCCATGATGGGAGAACACTACTACCTGTGGTTACTTCTGACTGTTGTGCTAGGGGCGACAAGCTTTGAAGATCTGCAGACGGTAGATGGGGTGGTCTAAGAAACCTTTAGGGGTGCCAGCAAGGCGCTGTGGCTCCTGGAGGATGATGGAGAGTGGGTGGCACTTTTCCGTGATGGTAGGGAGTTCATGACGGGTAGGGCATTGTGACAACTATTTACAGTTTCCATTCAACATACCACTGTCACGGACGCAACCCGAATTTGGAAGCTGTTTAAGCAGAGTTTCTTTGATGACCTGGAGCGCCTGCTCGTGACAGGTAGGGTAATTGAACCCGCTGGTGGAGAGGGTATTGGTGAAAGCCTATATCTCGACTATGGGCTGCATCTAATTGACCTACTACTCGCGGAGTATGGAAAGACTCTAGCAGATTATGATCTCCCCCAGCCGGTATTGGATTAGAGGGAGAGTGTGAGAAGGGATTGGAGGAATGCAATGATTGGGGAGGAGATGGCGTATGATATGGAGCAGGAGAGGGAGGCATTCAGTTCTATGCACCAGCAGTTGAATGAGGATCAGGTAGCAAGTTTTGATGCAATTGAGGCTGCGGTAAAGAGCCGCGAGCAGGACCCGCAGCAGCATCACCAGGCCAGCGCATTCTTCCTTCATGGGCGCGCTGGTACTGGCATGACCTTCCTCTACAACTGTCTGTGCAGCTATTTCTGATCCCAGGGTAAGATGGTACTGTGCGTCGCGTCCTACGGGATAGCGGCACAGCTTCTGCCTGGGGGGAGGACAGCACATTCAAGGTTCAAGATCCCTCATTCAGAGGACATGCATGCTGTATGCAATATTGGGCGCAACTCCCAACATGCATAGTTGATTCGCCAAATTGCTCTCATCATTTGGGATGAGTGTCCAATGCAGGACAAGTTCTGTTTTGAGGCGGTCAACCGAACCTTGAATGATATCTGCAATGCCGGTAACCAGGCAGTATTTGGTGGGATACCTACGGTACCTGGTGATGACTTTACCCAGATCTTGCCTGTGATACGCCGGGGTACTAGGCAGGCTACTGTGCTTGCCTGCATCCAACATGGCTCGATATGGCCCCCCTGGAGAATCCTCAAACTCAAGACAAGTATGCGAGTCACTGCCAGTGATGCCAATAGGACCTTTCTCACCTTTCTCAGTGATCTGGTTACCGAACCTACCCTGCGTGGCAGTATTCAAATGACTCCATGGATCCACCGCGTCTCTACAGTTGTTCAACTCTGCGATCAATTGTATGCACAGTCGTTATTGAATGAAGCAGTTAATAATCACAATGCTCTTGTTGGTCTTGCGATCATTGCCTTCCGCAATGATACGGTATCTGATTTCAATGATGTGCTGTTGGAAAGAATGCCTGGCGTAGAGAAACGCTATGATTCTGCTAAACATGTCGATGTTACTGACAATGCTGGTCCTGCTGAGCCTTATACGATAGAATACCTGCAGAGTATAAACCTGGCATCTATTCCGCCTACCTGCCTGCGACTCAAGATTGGTGCTACAGTTATTTTACTGCGCAATCTGAGTCCCAGGGAGGGCTTATGCAATGGCACTAGGATGAGGGTCGCGGGGATTAGCCCAACTGTTTACAGGTTGCTATTCTGGGTGGACAGTTTGATGGCAAGATCTGTCTACTTCCGCGGATCAAGCTTACCACCACAGAGGAGGATCTCCCCTTCATCCTACAGCGTTCTTAGTTCTCAGTCCGACTATGCATTGCCATGACTGTCAACAAATCTCAGGGGCAGTCCCTTGAACAGGTTGGTGTAGATCTCCGCACCCCTGCCTTCAGTTATGGGCAACTTTATGTGGCCTTATCTGGGGTTACATCGCTCTACGGGCTTACACTCCTTTCCCCTGTACTACCTTGCACCCATATGGATAACATTGTTTATCCGGAGGTGCTCCTTTCCTGATTCTCTATTAGGTTCTGCCTCTCTTCTGCCTTGTATATTGTAGTTTGTTGGCTAATAGGGATTGAGATTCTTACCTATTAGATCCTTCAGTCAAACTCTGCAGTCTTCTCTCACCCATCCTTTGCTCTCCTAATTGGAACCTTGGTCCTTCATGGTCTGTCTAGAGTAACTTTCCTGGATGGATTGATACTCTCCCATCCAGTGATACTCATACACTAAGAGAAAGTACAGTTTACCTGAGGCACTCCTATGAGTGTACTGATGGCCTAACTCGCCATTTGGAACGTCAGTCCTGGTTGAGCATTATAGTACTTCTATAATAATTATACTTGATCATGGGGCTGTTTCCAGTACAGTCCGCTGTTAATGGAACATTTATTAGTTTGATTTATTCTTGTTAGTATTTTGTATTATAAAATCTTGTTTTGATAGGTAAATTAAATCAAATACGAACAAGAGTATAATATATAAACAATCAAAGGAAGGAACGTTTGCAGTAGAGGGACAAAGTAGAACAGTATAAACCTCTAGAGGAAAAGGGATAGAAGTCCAAGCGGTGACGTGACGAATAGATTCAGTATGAACCTATGTAGGCTGAACATGCAGAAAATGAATGGACATCAAGAGAAAAGTGTGACAAAAGATAGAGGAATACCATTAATGGCAGATGCCAGCAGGAGAGGAGGTGGACTGTAGGAGTAAGGTGTGATGGAGGAGTTCGGCGGGACGGAGGAGGACGGCGGGACGTAGGAGGACGGTGGGATGCAGGGGCACGGCGGGCCAGAGGACGACGGCGGTACAGAGGAGGACGGAGGGACGGAGGAGAACAGTAGGAGTGAGGAGGATGGCTGGAGGTGGCCAGACGCTAGGACAAATGAGGAAGGTAGGATGGTAGAGGACGCACAACGGATGAGGGCAGTAGGACAGAGGTAGATGGTATGACCGATTAGCACGGCGGGTGGAGGAGGAGTGTTGGAACGTGGAGGACGGTAGGACTGACGAGAATGGCCTGACGCAGGAGGATCGCATGATGGAGGAGCATGCCAGTAGGGATGTGGATGGCAGGATGGAGGAGGACGGAAGTATGGTGGAGGATGGGAGGACGGTAGAGGACAGGAGTACGGAGAAGCACCGGGAGACAATGGAGGTCGGGAGGACGGAGGACCAGAGGATGGAGGAGGATGGTCCAATGGTTGATGACCCCTAAAGAAAGAATTATTAGTATATTATTCAATGATAGAAAAGGTTCGAGGAATAGGGGAATATCGGTATGGGAGGGGGTAATGGAAAGGAAGGTGTTTGAGTGCCAATGTAATTTTTAAATGTTGAAAAAGGGAGAGAAGAGAGTAAAGGAAAACAAGGTGAAAAAGATTGATCAAAACAACCAAATTCCTTCACCTTGAAAAAAATCCTAATAGTAACCAACTATCGATTATGTAATCAACCCAGGTAGAAGCTCTCTCTGAGCCTCAAATGTGCCTGTTTTTCTTTTCATATTTTGTGCCTCGTTCATGCAAGGTAAACTGACTTAGTAACCAAGCATTGTCACAAACAAGGGACGCAATCTGCTACCACCATACCCCTGTCATCATAGGAAAACTATAACACAACTGGACCTCTATAGATCTTGGACCACAAGTATATTACGACCACAAGGCCCTAGACTTACTTCAAGCATACGCGCCTCCTCGAGGACTAGGTGGGGGACTCTATTCTTATATGTACTACACAGTTAATCAGATCGTAAAAAAATTTCTATATGATGATCTGATCGCCTATTCTGCACATACGATCTGATTACCTTCTCATACTACTTGATGCAACCTATAGAATATATGAGTTCTAAACTACGAAACGTAGTCCTTTTGATCAATTCAACAAGTATGCTCGTATGCATTTAATACTCAACAAGTTTTATGAGCACCTTCTGAAGATCTTGAAAAATATTTGTCCAAAGATTTGCTATATTTATTAGTTGTCCAAGTGAAATTTGAGATAACAGTCTTTTCACTTCTGAATTTTTACATTAACAAACAGCTTACTCTACAAGCTAGATAATTAATATTTTTTGCAAGTTTCTAGCTCTAGAATTAATTATTATAGTGTGCTTTGTAGATTCACTTCAAACTATTATTATCTGTACACCCAAGGCTCTACATATACTCAGCACGGATGCTCTAAGAGATTTCCCCATGATAAGTGCTTTTACTCCAACGGCCCCCAAAGTCCTGTACTAATATAAAAATCATTCCTATACAACCATATACAGTCTTGACAAGGTTGCTTACTAAGCATCTAATCCACCCTATTGGTTATATAAGTCTCAATCTCTCTCGGTTGCTTACTCTTCCTAAGACAACCTGGTAAATGGCAAGTGTATGAGAAGGCAAGTTGAAATACAAGGAAGGAACATAAGGAAACAAATTGATACAAAAGCATGAAAGTAAAATCAAGGCAAAAAGTGCAAGCACATTGGCATGAATATCAATAACTTACCAAATAATTCCATTAAAGCTAAACTGTGAGATTGAGTATATAATACTGATTTATTACAGGGTTGCAGGGTCATCCTCCATCTCATCTACACACCCAGTGATTGAAATCTCAACACAATAAGAAATCATCACCACTTTGGTTTCGACTCAACCTCACTCTTTGGCTATGCCAGGGGGTGGCGATTTGTTTTCATGATTTCCTCCTCTCCGTGCTCATTAGGGTCTACCCCTTTGAGTTTCCTCACACCCCTTCTGCCATCTTTTTGATGGTTCCTCTCCTTTCCAAGCTTTTGTTTTGCCTAGCATAGCATTTGCACGGTCGGGAATTCTCTCTGACCTCCCTATTTGGCTTGGAGACTGGGTTGCGGTAGGGGGAACATTCTACTGGCCTAAAGTTGTTTTTGCACTCTGATGGTCAATTCCCCCACTCTGACTTTGATGAGAACTGCCTAGATGGCCACGCACATGATTCCGTTGCACCCTGGGTCTACTCCTCCTCCATCCTACCCTCCTGATAGTAGCTCGGCTGGCACCCTACGGCTCACCTAGGAAGCACCTTACTGCCCCCCCTAAGCCGGTACCTTACTACCACCCCCAGTCTGACACTCCCTCCTCTGGACTCAGCACTCGGCCCTGCTACAAGCTGGCCTTGCTTCTTTAAGTTCCTCTTCTGAGTGGGCTTCTTTCCACCCTCAGTTCTATGCCACATGCCCACAGGTGTGTCTTCCAACTTTGTGCCTGTGGCGGTTTATTATGGGAGCTGGAACTACGTGTTTCTGGTACCTTGGCCTTTAATTTAACTTCGGTCTTAGGTGATGGGGTGTTCTTGTTATATGTTCTCTTTTGTTGCATTTGGTTAGTTCACTGTTGGGGCTTGGAGTTGTTTTCATATTGGTTTTGTTGGCTCTCTGGTTGTGATTACTGTATGGCAGCTTGTTAGAATGTTTTTTACACCGGTTGGGTCCTGCTTCCCTCACTGTTTTTCCATAGCTTTGCTGGGTCAGGGCAGGGGATGACGTTTTTTTACTGCCATAGTTAGTCCTGCATGTAGAATCTGTACCTTGAACATGAATAAAAACTGAATTAAATAAAAAAAAAAAAAAAAATCTTGGTTGCTGGGTTCATGCCCCCCCGTCCACCCTGGTTGCCATCTTCTATGTTAAAGCATGATAGAATATAACGAACCAAGAGAAAAACAAAAAATAGATGAATAACTGTGAAATTAAAATAGTGGAGAAAGGTGCAAGTGTATTTTGATTAATATTCTTAACTTACAAAGGATGCCTCTGAGACTAGAGAGAGGAATTTCTTCCATCTATCGCACTTTAATCTCATTCATTATATATAATACCAACTCACATTTTGTATAATCATCTAAAAGTTCATCTATAGACCTAATATATAATGCCCCGTTTGATATATCTACACTTACAAATAGCTTGGCAAGGTATGGTAAAAATTGGGAAATAGTATAAAGAGGGTCTTTCCTCCTTCATTGTCACTCATTTTACTTCATCATTCCACTCAATCAAAAATCACCTCCTTTCCCTCACCTCTCCATACCTGTTACAATTAATCAGTTCTAGAAAAACATACCACATAAAAATAAAATAACTAAAATTAATATCAAAAAAATCTCTTTTAAAAAATAAAATTAATAATAGAGTTAAAAGAATGATAAAAATAAAAATTAAAATTAAAATTAAAATTAAAATTAAAATTAAAATTAAAATAAAAATAAAAATAAAAATAAAAATGCTATGGTTCTGGCCATCTATACTGTGAATCTCAGATTGCAATAGGGGATGCCTTTGCATTCAGCCACAAAATAAAAATATTGAGCCTGGTTCAATTACCCATGTATTCAGAGTTATTTTTTATATGTTTAAGCCACCGTATATCTAATGCATGATAATCCATGCTTGATTAATATCATAGAAGCCCTAAAATACATTTAGTATCCCACACTCGTCTAAGAGATTTCTATTGTGTTAAAACAATAGATTTGCATAGTTTGACCCATAAATTGCTCGAGTCTCATAAGCATCCCTGATTCTCCCAACTAGGTTATTGAATTTTGATATTAAGTAATTAGGTATCTGTGTAATTGCTTCAGGCAATAAGTGTTTTAATAAGGTATCATAGTTTATCTTTTTGTAATATTACTGGGGCTTGTAAATAACTACAAAAACTGTAATCTTGAAAGGAGTTGAACCTATGTACATAGTTTTTGACACCAAGGCGTGCCCTGTTGCAAATTTGAGGTACACAGTATAGACGGCCGGAACCATATCCCAAAAATATGTATCAAGCCTTTCTAGGACTAGAATTATTTATTATAAGGGGTTTTGTACTTGGTTTGCAATTTATTTACACTATAACAACAACTTTGTTAAAGACTTTTTATGAATAGCTCTGGTTACTATGCAACCTGGAAAATGGCAAAACAAAAACCTGGGATTAAGGTATTGGGGTATTTTTCGCATAACAGCACTAATATAATATAAATAATAAATTATAAACAATAAATACATCAATAAATAATTCATAAATAAAGGTAAATTAAAAGCTTGAAAAAAGTAAAGCTATAGTATGAGGAACAAGTATAGAATATTTTTGGGACAATGAAAACTAACTAGTATTTTGAATAAATTAAGTATTCAAGAAGGTATATCAGTTATTAAAAGCAGTTCAAATATTAGGAATATACTGTTATATTTATATTAGGAATATATTTGTTAATTAGATTATTGTATATCAAAATTGAATCAATAAGCAACAAATAACAGAGATTTTCCAAAGGTGAATAAATATTTAAAATCAGAAGAGAAGGATAATGTAAGTGTCAACCTGGATGGTGTTATCTCAGTTGATAGCTATTGGGCAATCATGGGAAAAAGTATTAGTTAGGTAGTTTGTACAAAATCTTTAACCAAAGGAATAGAAGAGATATCAGAAAAGATATATACCTGGCTGAACAATAGTATTATTAACAAGCTGGGGGTATTGGTGAGACAATATAAGACGTTTTAAGGAATTAGCAAGTTAGCAACTATGATAAAGTAATTCCTAGAGTTAAAGGGGAGGATGAAGATATCAAATGGGAAACAGGGAGGTTGTATAGGGATGGAGTTTTGATAAGAGAGGGGGGTCAATGATGGAATAGGTTAAGAAAGGATGACTGGAAAGTAGATAGAGATGAGAGTAGTCATTGGACAAGAGGCAGATCAGGTGGCATTGTTATTACAGGATAGGATAGAGTAATGTTTACTTATAATCTGAAGTTGTTGCCAGTAACTATGTTGCATATACCAATTTTATATATAAACTATCAGATTATAAGTATTAATTACATATTACTAAATATAATTACCAAATATAAAATGTAATTAGGCCTAGATCATTTAGGTAAGATTTGGTAATAGTTCAAGTACAACTAAGGATTGAAAAAGGTAAAAAGAGGTATAAGTTGCCAAATAAAGTAGGGGAAAGAAAACCACAATATATGAGGGTAAAAGTCTTTATGTCTTAGGGTTCGCCCAAATCATAATAGTGTTAAGGGTAGCCGATTCTGGGGTCAAGCGAATCAGGCTAGGCTTAAGAAATCAAATCGTAGACGGAGATTGTCTAGGAAGGCTCAACATTTCAAGGTAGAACGTATGATATTGATAAGATCTCTTCTCCGTTGCTTGATAATGGCTAAAGCTCGGGAGGCACTTCGATATTTATATCCCGCGTCTGAGTGTTCACGGACTACATCCGTTCTCCATACAACTAAGTATCTACTAACAATTTTCACAACAAAATCCAACAGCGAACCCCCTTTGACCCTGAAAGTTTTTCCCCCGCACAGCTAATGGCGTGATCAGAGCTCTTCTTTCTCCGAGGGTGTTCACACCTTCCCGGTAAGAGATAACTGCCGTCGTCCTGCTGTTCAAGCTATGGCCGTCCAGTTTGGAACTTGCCAATAGTTTCTTAGAACACCAAGGGGCCAACTTGGTTGTCGACCAATATGGCTTCTTTCCGGTTCACCCGGTCTTGCCACTGGCTTTCAGGATGACTAGTCTTTGACGATCGGTC
>QFET01002941.1:0-15232 GCA_003316355.1 Tuber calosporum
CACTCCCTCCTAGGCTTCCGGACGTTGTTTTGGTCTCTTGACTTCAGTGGGAGGTAACAGCGCCAGTTCTTGACGAAATCGCTTGGTTCTTTTTCCCAGACGTAGCCTGAGACGCCCTCTTATATACCCTGCGGACAGGATCCGGTCGGACGGACGGCGACGACGTATACGGGGTTACGAGAAAGGTTCCAATATTTCCTCTTTCTATGATTGCGAGCAACTGCACAAGGCGCCAGTACTGTCGTCCGGGGCCAACGTCGGGGCCGGAGGGGGGTATTAGTCTGTGGAGTTTCAGGCCCAGAGCTCTCAAGCTGCTCTTCTGGGCCCTCATGGGAGTTATGTGCCTAACACGAGCTCCCTCCTCCAAAGGTTCGTCTCGAACCGTTTGGTCTGTTCTCAGGTTA
Organism: Tuber calosporum; assembly: GCA_003316355.1. NCBI lineage: Eukaryota > Fungi > Ascomycota > Pezizomycetes > Pezizales > Tuberaceae > Tuber > Tuber calosporum. The sequence continues at coordinate 405 of QFET01002941.1, forward strand.
CCCTGCCTTCTGTTTTTCCATAACAAACGAAATATATAATACAAAGTGTACTGTTTTGAACTCAACTTGGTAGGGTGAAAAACCTAATGCGTTTGCTTGTCCACACTAGGAAAACCTTTCCCATGTTATTCAACATCTGCCCGCTTTGGCATATCGGGATTTTCCCTATGAAATTCCTCCACTAAATCCTTTGCCCACTCTAAATGCTCTGGTGGTTCACATGTGTTCTTGTCTTCTGAACACCCTGTCCACTTCACGAAATATCGTAGTTCGCGCATTTGTCGATTTCGACCGCGAACCCTTCTAGTGTAAGAGATTATTTGCTTCTTCACTATCCTTTCGATTTCCTATTCTAAGTCCGCATCTATTTCTTCCGGCTCTCTGTGTGGTTGTTCCCAGGCCTGTCATTTCGATATGCGGTATGGTTCCAACAGTGATACATGGAATATCGGGTGTATCTTCCATCGTGGCGATATTTCCAGTTTGAAAGCGCGTTCTCCTCTCTTTTCCAATACCTTAAAAGGGCCATAGAGTTTGGGACTAAGTTTCTTTGATGGTCGCTTAGTGCGGATATTTCGTGCTTTGAGTATAACCTGATCCTCGACTTTTATGTCAGGTTGATGTTTTGCTTTGCGATCGTAATATCTGCTCATGTTTTCCCGTGTTTGCTCTAAGGCTTCTCTGGCTTGTTGATGGATCATTTGCATCCAGTGGGCATAGATTCCTGCTCCAGGATTTTGGGCTTCGCGTTCTTTCATCCATTCTGTTTGTTGGTGGAACCCATAGTTGGCATAAATTGGCGACATGCCATGTGCGTTGGTGACTGAGTTATTGTAGGCATGCTCGGCCAACGGCAACTGCTGATACCAGTCGTCCTGATCGTAATTGACAAAGTTTCTTAGGTATCCTTCCAGAACTAGGTTGGTCCTTTGAGTTTGTCCGTCAGTTTGCGGATGGTATGCTGTTGACATTTTTCGTTTTATTCCCAGACTTTTGCAAAGCGATTCCCAGAATTCTCCCGAGAATTTTGCGTCCATGTCTGAGATAATTTCTACCGGGAGTCCATGTAGCTTCCAGACCTCTCGCAGAAATACATTCGCAACATCCTTGTCCGTTGCGTTGTTTTCCAACCCTATAAAGTAAGCCATCTTTGTAAATCGATCAACAACTACCATAATTTGAGTTCTTCCTTGTGATTCTGGTAGTTGTGTGATGAAGTCTGTCGATATTGATGACCAGGCTGCGAATGGAACTTCCAGGGGTTACAGTAGACCGAACCGCGCATGTCGTGGGGATTTATCATGTTGACATTCATCGCATGACCATACGTAGTCATTTATCCAAGCTGTCAGTCCTTTCCAATAAAAGTACCTGGTAACAATTTCCAGAGTCTTCTCCTGTCCAAAGTGTCCAGCTACCTTAGAGTCGTGGCAGCCTTTGGCTATAGTTGTCTGCAGCTGTTCGTTGTCTGGAATGTATAAGCGATTCTTATAGTATATCAGTGCTTCAGTTACTGCCCAGTGACTTGGTAATGGTTTGCCCTCATTTGTTAACGTTTCCAAATCTTGCTTGCGTTCCTGCCAGTCTTGATCGTCCTCTCCTGCCTCTTTGATGGTTTTTAATAATGTTTGGACGTATTTCCTAATATCGACCTTGGATATTATAGCATTAGACATTAGGAGTATTCCTTTGTCTTGTCTTGCTTGATGGTCAGTTTCATCAAGAAACTCGTTTTCGGCCTGGTCCGCTTGCAAGTATGCAACCACTACCTGGGTCTTTGTTGCAGCTGATCGTCTGGGTGAAACATCCGTGCTTCCAAATCCGCCCTTGCCCCTGACAGTTTCACCTAGTCTGTCAACTTCTATTGCTTCGGCCATATGTATGTTCTCAATGATCATTTGTGCCATTCGGTCCCCTTTGCGAACCTGGCAATCTTGGTTTCCATGATTCATTATGATAACCTTGACTTCTCCAGTGTAATCAGCGTCGATTACGCCTCCGCCCATGCTGATCCCATATTTGCCGGCCATTCCACTGCGCGGTGCTAAGCGCGCGTATGTTCCCGGTGGCAGTCCAACGGCAATTCCTGTTTCTACCAACCATTGCCCTTGGGCTGGAGTTATGAAATCCTCTAATACATACAAGTCGTGTCCAGCTGCTAGTCTGGACCCTTTCGTAGGCATTCGTGCTTTTGGAGTTAGCAACTTTATTCGCAAGGAACCTGTAGTCTCTGTGCCACCTATTTCTTCCTTTCTTTCAGGTTGGCCTAAATGCACCAGTGTGATTTGGAAGTGAGAAGGCTTGAGTATAGATTGTTCGCTATGCGCAGCTCCCTCCTCAGGACGGTACTCCGGCCGTCGGCTCAATACATCAGGCTTTCCTCCGCGTTTACCTGGTCGATAGACAATTTTGAAATTGTAGTTTGCCAGTTGTTGAGCCCACGGTATTTGCCGCGGATTCCATACCTTGCTCGTAAGGAAATTTTGCAGGTTTTAGTGATCAGTGTAGACCGTCACCGGTTTTTCTGTCCCCACCAAGTATTGTTTCCATTCTTTGAATGCTTCTAGGATCGCTAGAAGTTCTTTATAATGGATCTCATAATTTCGTTCGGCGGAGCTCAGCTTTCGCGAGTGGAAAGCTACAGGATGTAGCTTTTTGTCCTTAAACTGTGAGAGGACACACCCAAGTGCAAAATCGCTCGCATCGGTTTCCACAATGGTTTCTCTGTCTGGGTAGAAATGACGGAGTATTGGGTCAGAGATGAATCTTCGTTTGAGTTCCTCAAATGCCCCATCTTGTTCTGGTCCCCAGCTGAATTTCCAGGGGTCGCCCTTCAACGTTTCGGTAATTGGTTTACAGATTTTGGAGAAATCTTTAATGAAACGTCGGTAAAAATTGGCAAAGCCAATGAATATTTGCACCTCTTTAACAGACCTTGGTGCCTTCCAATTTTTAATGCTTTCGACCTTTCTTTCACTCATGGTGACTCCGTCGATTGCTACAATATAGCCCAAAAACTCCCCTGCTTTTACTTGGAAGACCGACTTGGTGGTTGATACCGCTAGATCATATTCTTCCAAGCGAGAGAGAACCTTTTTTACCAGGTCGACGTGCTCATTCTCTGTCTTGGAATAAATCAGGATGTTGTCTAGGTAGACCACCACTCCATGATCTAAAAATTCACGTAGAATTTTATTCATCATGGCCTGGAAAGTGGCTGGTGCGTTTACCAGCCCGGATGGCATTACTTTGTATTCAAAGTGGCCATATCGGGTCCGGAATGCGGTTTTCCACTCATCTCCTTCTTTTATCCTTAGGAGATGATAGTCATCTTTTAAGTCGAGTTTGGTGAATATTTGGGCCCCATCCACTCGGTCGCGGAGCTCGCTCATCAGGGGCAGTGGGTATTTGTTGGCCACCGTCAGCTTATTCAACTGTCGGTAGTCCACACAAAGCCACATTGAACCGTCAGGTTTACGGACAAATAAAATTGGAGCCCCGGCGGGAGATTTGCTTTCCACGATTTTCCCCTGATCCTGCATTTTCTGCAGGTATTTGCTAAGCAAATCCAGCTGGTGGGCTGACATGGGATATATCGGACCCCAGGGCGGTACCGCACCAGGTATTAAGTCAATTGCGTGGTCAAACGTTCTTCTTCCGCCTAGTTTCTCTGACGTTTCTGGTGCGAAAACCCTCTTGAAATCCTGATATTCCTGCGGTATTTGCAGAATATCTTTTAACTCAAGAGCTGGTGCTATTTCAATTCTTCCAATGTATCGTGCTTCTGGGTCGTATGCCACGATTTCGTCCCATTCAAATGTCAAGTCTATGCCTTCATCATTAACATGACTTTAGCATTTCTCGTCTTTAAATGTCCATTTTTGCGCGTCCTCGATGTTTCTGATAGGATGTTCTGTATGCCACCATCCAAAAGGGATGAATAGGTCATATTTGCCGGCATTGGCAATTTCGCATGAAATGTGAGATCGGTGGGCATTTTTCCCAATCTCCAACAGAATGGGGTGTGTGTTATGTTTTCCCCCATTGGCTGCTGTGGTACCTTGAAAGGTGTAAATGTCCAATCTATTTGTACGCGTGTGGTAAGGTAGGCGGTGTTTATTAACCAGCTCTTGGTTAATTAGGAATATATTAGACCCCGAGTCTAATGGTACACGAATTTGTATTCGTTCTCCATTTGCTTCGATGGTTGCCCTGCCTTCAGGGCAGGAATAATATGGCGGGGCAGGTGCTTCTGTTTTATTTCTTTTATTCGGGCCGCTAGGGGCCTGTGCAGGTCTTTTGTATGACATTTTCGTTGTTGTGGTAACTTAGGGTGTTTGTTACCATGCCCGCACGGTTTCGGCTATTTAAGCCTCCTCAGACAAACTAAAATCTCTGTCTTTGGTGTACTGGGCAGCCCACTACTAGCGGTCTTTGCCCCTTGCCAAAGGGTTCCCATACACCTGCTGTTAGCCCTTCTCAGCCCACGCTTTTGTCTCCACTGAAGCCGAACTCGTATCGTTTTGACCATATCAGCGTCTTTGGGCTCCGGGGATTCTTCACGCATCGCCTTGTTTACCCCATGAGTCTATCGTGCCTATCCCGTCCACAAAGCCGGAGTCCAGGTTCAGGACGGATTTACCCCGCTCTATTTAGCGTGTGAACTAGCTAGCCGTAGTTCCTCATTCTCTTCCACTTCGTTTTTCTTGATGTCCGGGATCCTGTTCCGTTTCTACAACTATTCCGTTGTCCAGCCGACCTGTAATATATTTTGTTCCTGGAAGGCTTCTCACGATCCAGGCTAGACTAATGTCCCCTTGTCATTCTTAAGAAGTCCTTATTCAGCGCTGGTCTGTCCACTCTTCCTTGGATCTCTTGTAAGGATTTAGGGCTTTAGAAGGATGCGGGTTTAGATGACCGTCTTCCGTACTGAGGTCCGATATACATCAAATGTGACGCTCCGCTTTCTTCTTTTTGAGTTTGAGGATCCCAAAGTTAGGCTCGGACTACCACGAGCCGCCGTCCAAATTAACCGCTTCTTGCTCGCCTGTCATTCTTAGGTCTGCGATACTCCAGTAGGTCTGGATTGCTTTTCGTGACTCTCGCTTTGGGTTTGAGTTTCCCACGGAGATGCGGGGAATACCTGCTAGTAGGACCTTGCAGAGGTCGAGCCCCCTTGTTGTTTTCGATTTCGGTAAAAGGTCCGTAACCGAGTACCCGGTCGCCGTCGCTACCGGTGCCTTGGAAACTACTTAAGTTTCGTCCATATCGTCCAGTTCCCATATTTTGGGCCGGTTGACCTGGTTCACCCGTGGTGCAGGAGTTATTTACCCCTTGGGCCTGTGTGTAGCCTGGGGTCTTCGAAATGGGGGTCTTTGAGTTCCCCGTTGTTGTCCTGTAACGGATACTTGTGCCTGCTTCCGACAGTACTTCCAAGTATGGTTAGCCAATGTGCATCATGTGCATGGATTGGCTTTTTTCCGATCTTCTATTTTTCCTTTAGGTATTCCTTTATGAGCTTCAATCCAATTTGTGTGCTCAACCTTTCCTTCAGCGGGGGCTTTTTTCCCTTTTTCCGCTTGTTTTTTCAACTTGTAGGCCGCCTTTTCATCTGCCGTATAGGTTTTGCGCTTTTTATTTCCAGCAGTGGTCTTGCTAAGTTTGGATTCCTAGTCCTGTTTTCTTTTCTGGGAGTCACTTTTTCACTGGTCGTTTTTTCTGAATAGACCTTGCTGTTCTTTGAACGATTCTTCCGCTTTCGTAACCCTGCGGACTGCCTTGATCCAGTCGCTATCCAAGTCATGATTCTCATGTGATAGCGTACGCATGGCTTCAATAGGAAGTTGCCGCTGAATTATGGTTCTCCAAGCGATGCCCGATACTTCTCCCTCGATGTTGTGGTTTTCCATGGTAAGGAGATACTTCTCTATATCCCCTGTATACCTAACCTTCTCCATCTCGGCTAAGGCTTTTTGTGCCTTATGCAATACCGAGAATCGTTCTGTAACTTCGGCCCGAAAAGTGACCCAGAAATCATAACCCTCATGTTTGGGAAATCCGAGGTCCCCAGTCATTTTCTGGCGGTAAGTAATGGCGAAAGGGCCACCTGGGTTCCTTCCATTCTTCCCAACGCATATTTGATCCGTTCTTCATCGTCTTCCCATTGCCATGGGTTTCTTCCAAAGTAGTCCTCGCAGTTTAGTAGCCATACTCGTACATCCTGGGTAGGCTTATTTTCAAATTTGAATGGTGGATCCGCTTGTCGGCGATAGGTTCCCGACAATGCTTGCCCCTGTCGGTCGACCCATGCGTCAGCTTCGGACTCGAATTTTCGACCAGGTAAGGGTCTTCGTGATGGCTCCCCCCCTCGTCGAGAGGCACCACCATCATCTCCCGAGCTTGGGTCATCGTCTCCTGGATTGGGTGCATTCGCCGGGGGAGGCGGTGGTGGAGCTTTTCCCCCACCACTGTTTCCGTCTCCCCGATCCACTCCCTTTCCCTTGCCTCTGCTTGGAATAAACTGGAACTCTTCTCTTCCATCAGCCGTTGTCCATTTCTCCAAACCCGGATTTTCCACCGGCTGTGGTGCCACTGTTTCCCACACATTTGGTGGGTTCCTCGCAACCTGTAGTTGCACCAAAGTTTCATTCATCTGGGTCAACACTCGATTCAGTTGTTCGGATGCGGCATTCAGTTGGACCACATATGCTTCCCTTTCAGCACTCTCTTGTTCGTGGCGATGGTGAAGGTCGCTTAACACCTGTCTGGTGTGCTCATGGTCCTTTTGTGCGGCTACTTGTCTTTGTAGGAGTTCGGCTTTTTGCCAAGCCAAGGCCTGTTCTAGCTGGCGGTCTCGATCCAGCGACTCTTGTCCTGTTGCCTCAATGTTAGCATGAAGTTGGGTACTTACCGCTTCATGGTGCGCAGCCCGTTCTTCCTGTGCTCGCAGCTTTGCTTCCAACCGTTTGGTGGTTGCATCTTAAAGTGCGGCAGTTTCAGTTGCTAACATTTCAAGTCCCGATTTGACTTGTTTCAACTCTTCGCCAATGATCTGTTCCCCACGGGTTATCCGCTAGGCATGGTGCTGGAGTTGGTTCGCCTGATCCTATGCTTGGCCTGACAGTTCACGGTAGGCCAGATGTTGCATATCAACTGATTCCTGGAGGGTACGGTCGAAGTAGCACATTGCCTGGCCTATTCGTTCTACTAATCTTTCCATAGCTGGATTTCTGGCGTCGGGGGGACGGGGAGTGCTTGATGGAGTTCCAGGGGCCAACTTTCTGACTCCACTTGGCTGTGACAGGTGGTGGAGTGCTAAGGGTGACCTGGAGCGCACAGGTGCATGATCGCTTCCAACCAGGGAGACATTCCTCTATGTCCGACATGGCTTTGTCCGTGTCGACAGTCAATTGTAGGGCCATTGTCGCCTTTTAATGGGAATTGGGGAGTCTGCCAAACCCCCAAGTTGAAGGTGTAAAGGAAATATTGGAGGAGAAAGAACTGGAGGTTCCGCTTTCCTCACTGTCGTATTCGACGAAAGGGTGCCACCGGAAGGATGGGCCGTAAAATTCCTTATAGATTTCTGCGAAATCTTGGGGGGTAGGAACGAGTTTAGGATCGGTGAACCAGGAGGGTTTGTAGGGATATGGTAGGAATTCGATCTCCGGAAGGGAGTCGTACAGGAGGGTTTTGATAGAAGTTACGAAGTTTGGTAGACGAGGTTCAAGAATCGACTCGTCAAGAAGGGTGGAATCAGCTATGAGCTGGTGTGATTCCAGAGGTATGACTTCGAGATATCCGATAGTCATGGATTGAGCCTTGGTAACAAGGAGAAATATCAATATACTGTTAAGGGTAGCCGATTGTAAGGTCAAGCGAATCAGGCTAGGCTCAAGAAATCAAATCATAGACGGAGATTGTCTAGGAAGGCTCAAGATTTCAAGGTAGAACGTATGATATTGATAAGATCTCTTCTCCGTTGCTTGATGATGGCTAAAGCTCGGGAGGCACTTAGATATTTATATCCCGCGTCTGAGTGTTCGCGGACTACATCCGTTCTCCATACAACTAAGTATCTACTAACAATTTTCACAACAAAATCCAACTGCGAACCCCCTTTGACCCAGAAAGTTTTTCCCCAGCACAGCTAATGGCGTGATCAGAGCTCTTCTTTCTCCTAGGGTGTTCACACCTTCCCGGTAAGAGATAACAGCCGTCGTCCTGCTGTTCAAACTATGGCCGTCCAGTTTGGAACTTGCCAATAGTTTCTTAGAACACCAAGGGGCCAACTTGGTTGTCGACCAATACGGCTTCGTTCCAGTTCACCCGGTCTTGCCGCTGGCTTTCAGGATGACTAGTCTTTGACGATCGGTCCAATACCAATTCGTGCTGGACTGCCTCTCCTTATCGACATGTACCGATAGGCTTGCTTGCCTATGATAGGCATTCATTTGGGGTTCAGTACTATTTTCTACGGAATCGCCCGCATACCATTCCCTCCTAGGCTTCCGTATGTTGTTTTCGTCTCTTGACTTCAGTGGGAGGTAACTCCTCGAGTTCTTGACGAAATCGCTTGGTCCTTTTTCCCTGACGTAGCCAGAGATGCCCTCTGATATACCCTGCGGACAGGGTCCGGTCGGACGGACGGCGACGACGTATACGGGGTTACGAGAAAGGTTCCAATATTTCTTCTTTCTATGATTGCGAGCAACTGCCCAAGGCGCCAGTGCTGTCGTCCGGGGCCAACGTCGGGGCCGGAGGGGGGTATTAGTCTGTGGAGTTTCAGGCCCAGAGCTCTCAAGCTGCTCTTCTGGGCCCTCATGGGAGTTATGTGCCTAACAAATAGTGTAAGGAAAGCAGAAAACTCAATGTTAAGGGATATAGAGTCAAAATATAACTTAAACCAAACTCATAAACCAAGTTATTATAACAAATTGCCTGCAAAAATATATTCTGTCAAAATGGGACAAAGTACATCTAGCATTACGAAAAGACGAGTCCTCCATGTCTGGTGGAGGGTGCTGCTAGTCTAATATGTACTGCAAACCGGTCCTTTCGTACTTTTGTGTGTCTGCCCTCTGAGCTGATTGGTTGAGAACTTATACCCCTAACCCTCTCTCAGTGTTGCATGGCAACCATTTCACCCCATCAAAAATTTCGCTTTTTTTTGGCTTTTTGCATAGTAGCAACCACTGCCCCTCTTACCTTTTTCACTGTCTTGAGTCTTCCATAACATCTTCTATAGCAACCACTTTACCACATCAAAAAGTTCACTATATATATAATTTATTACCCACCATAATAGATAGAAAATATTGGGTAATAAGAAATGTGTAATCAATAAATTCTAATCAATAACAATATGTAATATATAATAAATGATATATAGAATATGCAAGAAGAAAAAAGTAATATAAATTAAATATGCATGAAGGAAAAATAATATAGGTCAAAAATATGAAGCAAGAAAAAAATAAATAAAAGGAATCGATCAGCCCAGGATGCATTGAATGTTTTTAATCAACTAAACCTTAACATAACCGTTAACTTTATTTTACTTTTATTTTATATTTTATCATGCCAACATTCAAGTGTTCACAGTGTAAACTGATGAAAGATGAGCCGGAATATGATACTGATCGCCATGCTGTATTGCGCAAGTCTTGCTGAGCATGTTTGGTAAGTTACTCTTTGATATTTACTGAAAGGGAAATAGGTAAATTGTGGTAGTATGTACTAAGAAAGGTAAAGCTACGAAGGATGGAGAGTCGGCGTCGCAGAGGAGAGGCAAGACGTATACAAGGCTTACCTGTTGTAGTTGTAAGAAATTCAAATATTAAAGGAATAGAAAATTGTACTAAGATATGTAAATAGGGACATACTGTACAACATACTGCCTTTTCTTCCTCCTATCGCAGCTGGTGCCCCTTGCAGCTAGTGAAAATGTCTGTTAAATGCACATCATGTAATGCATTACACTGGATCTAGGAGCGAGTTTCCAATACCTCAATAACAACACCAAAGTTTGAAACCTGCTGCAAGAAAGGGGATGTGCAGCTTGATACATTGAAACCGCTTCCGGAATATTTGCACTATCTGTTGAATTCAATAGATACAGTTGCCCGCAATTTTCGCAGCAGAATTCGGGAGTACAATTCTGCCTTTGCCTTTACCTCTGTAAAGTACCAACCAGATAATCGACCAGAGGTACAAGGTGCTGGAATCCGATGCTTTCAGATACATGGAGAGTTGTATCATCTACAAGGTCCCCTTCAACCACAACCAAGTAATACACCTGCCTTTGCACAACTCTACTTTTACGATCCCGCATATGCAGCTCATGCAAGATATACAGGATATCCAAGTTTAGATAGCGATATACTTCATCAGTTGACAACAATATTGCAAGATGTAAATCCCTACATAGTAATTTATAAAACTGCAAGAGAACGTTTGGAGGCGGTTTCGCAAAGTGAGAGTAATGTGAGAGTGGTTTTAAATCCACAATTACGTTTGATTATGGAAACTAGTGCAGACCGCCGAAGAGAGAATTTGCCAACCAGTAATGAGATTGCAATTCTTTTTCCTGATGAGTATGGAGAGGCAGGATGCCGTGATATTGTATTAGCAAAGCGAGCAGACAATATCGAAACAGGATTCAGCATTATTAATCTAAATCACGCGAGTTACATGCCCTTGCACTATGTTTTGCTTTTTCCGCAAGGTGATTTGGGATGGCACTGGGGATTAGAGTTATTAGATCCAAGAAAAGTGCGAAAGAAGTTAAGGCTAAGTCAGCGGGTTTTTTATCAGTACTATTAATCAATTTACATTGATTGTGTTTATGTAAAGCTAATTTACAAAACAGATACCGTTTACACCAGCACGAGAATGAGTGCAGAACACTATTCCTCTCTCAACGACTTTTTCAACAATATTTAGTTGATGCATGGTGAGTTTGCGATCATAATAATCTATGCAGGATACGGAATCATCAATCTCAGTTAAGAGCGGATTTGTACAATGGACTTGCAGGCAGTTTGTTAGCTCAGGACTTCAATGCACAAGCTACCAGTCGACGAATCATTCTACCAAGCAGTTACACTGGTGGAGACCGATATATGCAGCAGTTATATCAGGATTCGATGGCTATTGTAAGACACTTTGGACGTCCTACACTTTTCATAACATTTACAGCCAATCCAAAGTAGAGGAAAATTGTCGATGAGTTACTCCCTGGACAAACAGCGATAGATAGGCCAGATTTGGTTACAAGAGTATTCCATCTCAAGCAAAGACAGTTTCTTCATGAATTACGACATAAGAACATCTTTGGTCGCTTCCTAGGCCATGTATGGACTATCGAGTATTAGAAGCGTGGTCTTCCTCATATGCATCATTTACTCTTTTTACATCAGGATGATCGGTTTCTTACATCAGAAAGAATTGATGAAATTGTTTGTGCTGAGTTGCCAGATCCTGCTCTTGATGTAAATGGAGAGCTGTCAGCAGTTATTACATCTTGCATGATACATGGACCTTGCGGGTCACTTGCACCTACATCACCATGTATGCAACGGCAAAGCAGTACTTTAGCAGTTTGCAGTAAACGTTATCCTACAGACTTTCAAGAAATAACCAGTGTGCAAGAGGATGGCTATCCTATCTATAGAAGAAGAGATAATGGAAGGTCAATTGAAATTCCAATTCGAGGTGCAAATCCTGCGGGCTCTATTACCCTCGATAATAGATGGATTGTACCATATAATTCATATCTCTCATGGCGTTATAAGGCACATATTAATGTGGAAGTTTGTGCATCGATTCACTCTATTAAATATATTCATTAAGATATTTATAAGGGTTCTGATAGAACAACAGCACAGTTAGGTAGTGAAGGTGATGAAGTGCAGAGATATTTGCATGGAAGATATGTTGGTCCAATGGAAGCAGTTTGGCATTTGTTTGAATTTGGAATGCATGAAGAGTATCCTCCGGTTATGCATGTTGCAATTCATCTTCCAGGCGAGCAACCAGTATACTTCAGAGATGCAGACACTAGAGAAGACTTACATAATCTAATGGAGTCTGCTCGCTCAACTCTTATGGCCTACTTTCAGTACAATTCCTTACATTCTGATGGCCATCAATACCTCTATCAAGATTTTCCCACTTATTACACCTACAATAAGTCAATGAAAATCTGGACGCCAAGGAAGTCTGGGGTATCATTTGGGCGTATTTACCGGTGCAATCCAACGATGGGAGAAAAGTACTATTTACGACTCTTATTAACGGGTGTTCGTGGTGCCAAGTCCTGTGAGTCTTTACACAGAATGCATTCTGTCTTGCATTCTATATTCAAGTCTGCATGTATTGCATATGGGCTATTGGAAGATGATGAGGAGTGGGCTAGATGTTTTGAGGAGGCTGCACTATTTTCCAGTGGAAGATCACTAAGGCCGCTGTTTGCAACCACATTACTTTTTGGTGATGTTACCGATCCACCCAAGCTTTGGGAACGTTTTAACACCAGTATTTGTGATGATCTCGATCATGCAATTGGGTGTAATCAAGCATTGCAAGTTCCACAAGGACTACACGGAGCGGATATCGATTACAGACTATAGTAAATTTCCTTAATCCTTGCTGATTGAGGAAAGATATTGCAAGACTTCGACTTACCCAATTATACAAATGATTGGGGTAGAACAGCAGGAAATGAATTGGTTGCAACCGTGCTAAACTATGATCAAATAGAGCAAATTACCGAACATGACCTTTCTCTTGCGCAACTCAATATAGAACAACGTAATGCATATACAACTATCCTGCATTCGATAAATGACAAAACCGAATCTTTATACTTTGTGCAAGGTCCTGCTGGAACTGGTAAAACCTTTCTTTATAAGGTGCTATGCAATTACTTTCGATTGCAAGGAAAGATTGTACTCGGTGTCGCCTCCTCCGGAATTTCAGTATTATTACTACCAGGTGGTAGAACATCTCATTCTCGATTCAAAATTCCAATCGTTATTAATGAGTCCTCAACCTGTACAATATCACGGAATACCTTACTTGCAGGATTAATTCAGGAAACATCCATAATCATCTGGGATCAAGTACCAATGCAACACAAGTACTGCTTTGAAGCAGTAAATCGTACGCTAAACGATATTTGTGGTAATACAGGTAATTGCCTCTTTGGCAATATTCCTATAGTGCTTGGTGGTGACTTTGCACAAATACTTCCAGTGGTTCAGAGAGGTAATCGAGGTGCAACGGTTAATGCATGTCTGCAAAGGTCATTTCTCTGGCCACCATTCACAGTTCTCTCCCTGCATGAGAATATGAGAGTTCGACAAGGCCAAGATAATCAAAGATTTGCGACTTGGTTACGCCAAATGTCTTTTCATCCAGACTGTCAAGGTTCCATCTCGCTTCCATCATTCATTCCACTTTGCATCACCGTTGAAGAACGTTGTGCACATTTTTTTCCACCAGCACTTATGTCCTATTCACATCAGAATACTGCAACCTTTACACGTCGAGCAATTGTTGCCATGCGAAATGATACTGTTGCAAGTATTAACCAAAAGGTTCTGCAAGATATTCCTGGACTTGAGTATGTATACTTCTCAATTAACTCTGCAGCACATAAGGACAATGAACATGATGGCAGCATATATCCGGCGGAATATTTGCAAAGTTTAAATCTTGCATCGCTTCCTCCATCAAAGTTAAATCTAAAAGTTGGTGCTCCAGTTATGCTTTTGCGTAATCTGTATCGCAAGTAAGGACTGTGCAAGGGAACCCGAATGACGATTACTAGAATAGAAAGGTGGTGTATTGAAGTGCGAATATTAGAAGGTCAATTTGCGGGCATGGTAAAGATATTACCACGTATTACTCTATCCACGACTGAAGGGGAATTTCCCTTTATCCTTACACGAAAGCAATTTCCCATTCGTCTTTGCATTGAAATGACAGTCAATAAGGCACAAGGAGAGTCACCCGATGTTATTGGAATAGACCTCCTAGAGTAAGCGGTTACACATGGACAGCTCTGTGTTGCACTCTCTCGAGTCACTGAACTACAAGGATTAAATGTATTACTGTTGGAGGATAGTGGTAATAAAACTCAGAATATTGTATACCCTGAGGTATTGATACATTGTATGTTTTATCATTTACTGATTATATTTATTTATTTACATCATATAATAAATAAGTAATAGAGCTATTCCTTTAATCACAGCAGTCAGTACAGATGCAGTGTTAGGCACATAACTCCCACAAGGGCCCAGAGGAGCAGTTTAAGAGCTCTGGGCTTGAAACTCCACAGACTAATACCCACCTCCGGCCCCGACTTTGGCCCCGGACGACAGCACTGGCGCCTTGTGCAGTTGCTCACAATCATAGAAAGAAGAAATATTGGAGCACCTCTCGTAACACCGTATACGTCGTCGCCGTCCGTCCGACCGGATCCTGTCCGCAGGGTATATGGGAGGGCATCTCTGGCTACGCCTGGGAAAAAGAACCAAGCGATTTCGTTAAGAACTCGCGGAGTTACATCCCGTTGAAGTCAAGGGACCAAAACAACGTCCGGAAGCCTATAAGGGAGTGGTATTCGGCCTATTCCGCAGAGAATAGTACCGAACCCCAAATGAATGCCTATCATAGGCAAGCAAGCCTATCGGAATATGTTGATAAGGAGAGGCAGTGAAGACGAGAAGGCAATTGGGCCGATCATGAACCCTAGTCATCCTTAAAGCCCTCTGCAGAGCCGGATATCACGGCACGAAGCGGATTGGGTCGACAACCAAGTT
>QFET01002948.1:0-12178 GCA_003316355.1 Tuber calosporum
TCAATAGGCTCAAGCAAGCCAAACTTCTTATGCCGGATCGTTTTGCTTCTTTGGCATATATCAGAGGTCCGAACATTCTCAGTGATGTTTTCCTCCATTCTCGGCCAGTAGAAGTTTGCCTTAACTCGTGCTATTGTCTTGTATGTTCCAAAGTGTCCAGCGATGTGTGAATCATGTTCTGCTTCCATGATTGTTCGCTTAAGCTCCTCGTCTTTCGGAACATACCACCGATTCTTGTAGGTGAGCAAGTCCTTTTCTACATCGAAATGGGCATCAACAGTGTTACTTTTGTTAACCACTGCCTGCAGTACAACCAGGTACGCCTGATCTAGTTTCACGGCAGGACGCAAGGCTGTCTGAAATCCAGACTGCAGGCGAAACTCTAGACAAGTAAGTAGCATCTGTGGATGCAGGAGGTCTCGTTCCTGCTGTATGTGCCACTGCCCAGGCTGAAAAAATGTTTGTGGTAGAGGATTACTCCCCACTTCCGGGCGGTAGTCCCTACGCCGCAATAACGCATCTGCCTTCTCATTAAGCTGGCCTTCTCGGTATACCACCTTGAAGTTAAACGGATGTAGGAATTCCGCCCAGCGGTGTTGCCTCCGGTTTAGGACCTTGGTACTATTAAAGTACTCCAGATTCTTGTGGTCTGTATATACCACAATCTGGTCCTACACCGAGCGCAACAGATGATCCCATTCCTTGAATGCTGCGACGATCGCCGTCATCTCTTTATTGTGAACATCGTAGTTCACCTCCGCAGGCAGGAACTTCCTACTGTGATTAGCCACTGGGTGCCATTTCTGGTCATCACATAATTGGGATAGGACAGCACCCAATGCGAAATCACTGGCGTCAGTCTCCAACTTAGTGGGACGAGAGCCATCAAAGTCTGTCAGAATGGGACCAGTGGTGAACAACTCTTTTAGATGTTCAAATGACCGCTCACAAGCGGGCGACCAGTCCTACTTTACATCCTTCTTGGTCACATCCCTCAGAGGTTTTGCCTCTTTACTAAACCCGTTGATGAATTGACGATAGAAGTTCGCAAAGCCCATGAAGCCTTGAACGTCAGTTACGTTCTGAGAAGTCTTCTAAGCCTTGATCTCCTCTACCTTACGAGTCGTCATAGATATCCTATGCTCAGATATCTTAAACCCTAGGAATTCAACTTCCCTTTGGTGGAAGGTGGACTTTTTTATGCTAACCCAAAGACCTGCCTTATGCAGTCTCTCCATTACCTGACAAACTAACGAAACATGTTCTTCGATCGTCTATGAGTATATCAAGATGTCATCCATATAGGTGATGACTACTGCATCAAGCATATCCCTGAATACGCCATTGATCATACTCTGGAAAGTAGATGGTGCGTTGCATAGCCTAAACGGCATTACCGTATACTCGTACAGGCCATAACGACTCTTAAAGGCAGTTTTCCATTCTTCACCCGGTGCCATCTGGATGAGATAATAGCCATTTTTCAGGTCCAGCTTAGTGAACACAGTGGCTTTTCCGAGCCTATCTCGTAGCTCATTCATCAAAGGCAAAGGATACTTGTTCTTAATACTTATCTTATTAAGTCCTTGATAGTCGATACATAACCGCAGCGTTCCATCTGACTTCGGCACAAAGAGGATAGGGGCTCCGTCGGACGACATAGAATGCGGGATCTTTCCTTGTTCCTCCATTTCCCGGATGTAGTCATATAGTACATCTAATTCTCGCTTAGAGAGGGGGTATATGGGCCCCAATAGCGGTTTGGCCTCCAGCTAGAGTTCAATCCTGTGATCAAACTCTGTATGCCGGTGAAGGGAAGTTATATTTTCTTGACTGAAAATATCTGCATAATCCCTTTATTCTGGTAGTAGGCTGACACTAATGTCCTTGCCATCTTCTCCAGTATATATTGCCATACCCAAAAGGTACACCTGACTACTATCCTCGACTAGGAGTTCTTCACTGGTGATGAACTCCATTCGTCGCTTAGCGACAAGACAGTTTGTCTTACAGTATTCTGAACGCCACTTCAGAATACCAGTTTCCCAGTCAATATCGGGATTGTAGTCCTTCAACCACGACATCGGAAGATAGCCGTCTACCTTGGTATCCGGCATATCCGCAAGTTCGAACCTTATATCATTCACATGGTCGCCTATCTTCATTCTAACCGTCGTGGTGTAATGTTCCCCAGACCCTGGAATCTGGTTGCCACTTGCATCAGAGATTGGTGTCTGATGTTTCTGACGGATACATGGTAATTGGGCTCTTTGAACCCATGTTCTACTTAGCACGGCACCCGTAGCGCCACTGTCTAACTGAAGTAAGGCTTCCTTACTATTTCTATGCTTCTTGAAATACCAGTCCAAGAGGACTTTGACGTGTATTGACCTGGTGTGGGGCGGCGTGCCAACTAGCCTCGGCCGCTTAGCGGGTCTTTCTTCGCTAACAGGTTTTGTTCGCTTAAGCGTCATAATGTATCTCTCGTATATAATAAAGTGTGGGTGTTTACTATCACGCCTGTGAGATTTCGGGTATTTAACCCTCCTCAGGTAAACTTGTAAATAAGTTCAATTGCTTAATCAAGTCCTGCCTGATTGATATACATAAGTGAAACAAAACCAATGAAACCAGAGCATCTCTATCAGTCTTCTCCAAGGAAAGCAGCCAACAAAGGAAATCAGATATAAAGCCTCGCAAAACCTTAACAAAAGAAAACCCGTAATCCCACCCTGTCCTGACAGTGGCGGATCAGCCTTGTTCTTTTGTAAGGTGGGGGGACTCACCTAGTCCAATTTCCCTTTCCTTCTACCCTTTTTCCTCCGCGCCTTAATGTAAAGAGTGGTAGTCAGCTTTCGGGTTTCTCAGACACTGCCTAAAGGGCTTACCTAATTACTTCCATCGGTATCAACCTCCAAAATCGGAGGGGAGCCGTGGACCTCGGTAACCCTTTTGACAACAAGGGGTGGAGCCTCAATGCGACGGTGTTTAGATACCGTAGGTGCTAAATGCTCAGCCTCAGAAGCAGACCGCTTGTGTGAGGGTTTGATTGATTGCACTACGGGTTCGGGTTCAGTACACTGTTTCCAAAAGTGACTCTCGGTTCCACACCGCGAACATTGCTTTAAACGACTGCGTTTGTCAATCAGAGTAGTCGGAATATTCCGATGTTTGATTTCATAGTCTGATTTCTTAACTCGGGAGGGGTTGACTGTGCTCGCTTCAGGCCGGGAATTTCGGTTCCCAGGGCCTCGCTCCTTCTTTCGTTATCGCTTAGCGACCGCATACCTGTCATCTCCTCTTTCGTGGGTGGTTGGCTTTTCCTTAATAACCGTTCTGTTAAAGGATGCAACGTCATCCAGCTGATGGTCGGTGTTGCGAAGCAGGTTTAGGTAATCGATGTATGCTTGTGGGTGTGGAGTTTTCAGTCCCCAAGCATTTCGCAATTCAGCGGTCATGCCAATGCGTGCCTTGTCCTTCACCACTACCACATCATAATGCAACTCACTGGCTAAGCGAATGAGTTCATCGACAAATTAATCCACCTTCCCTGGCTTCATAGCCTAACAATTCCACTCACAAAGAGCACGATCCCGATCTGAGTGACTGCCAAAACTGGACACTAGGCGTTTTCGGAAGCCTCCCCAAGTGCGCAACTCATTGCTTGGGTTAAAGGTCACTCCTGCCCGTTGAGCGGCATCCTGGCTAATGTGCACATAGATGCTGTTGTACCATATCTTTGCGGCCCCTTCAAGAAGCGCGATGATCAGGCAGACTTTATCCATATCAGACAGCTTACAGAGTCGATAGTAGTCAAACCTAATCTCCGCATCCTGGATGAATCGCTGTGTGTCAAGTGGGTCTCCATTGAACCCCTTGATCCCCAACTTCTCGGGCTTCTTCTGCCGAGTGTGGGATTTCTTGTTGGACTTTCGAAGAAAGTCCGTCAAGGCTTGACACCGCTCATAATACCGTCGCTTCTTAGCCTCATTCCAGCGCGACTTGAATCGGCCCAGATATCTGCTGAGATCGGGGAGGGAGGAGGAGGATGCGTCGCTACTGCTCGAGGATTCAGAATCACACGGTTCTCCTGCTTCGCCGAAGTTTCCAACACCTGGTGGTTTGCTACCACCATCTCCACCAGTGTTTCTACCGTGGAGTCCCAATGGTTCCTCATATCCGCTAAAGCGGTCCTCCGAGCTTTCATGACTGGCTTCTGGGTGAGAAGCTTCCGGAGGGGAAATCAGTCTTGTGGGAGGTGCGTGGGATGGAGGACCTTTAGCAGCAAGGACCTTATCCACTCCTCTCTGAACTAACTGTTGGAAGCGGGGACAAGCTCCAACATCCGTATGGTCTTCCGAACCACAGAAACGAAAATGGGTCTTTTTCAACTTTGGACCTTTGGGATTTTGCATTATCGGTTCACCAGTCCCTTTCGTACATGGCGGGCTATGGTGAAATGCGATATTCCCATCAGGTCTTCCCTCGATCCTACAAGTAGGAGAACCATAAGCCGTAACCGACTGCGCTTCTACCCCTGGAAACCCAGTCCTCATGGTGCTGCCCGTGGGTTTGGCAGGAGCCGGCGGTGCTGTCAGGAGGACAAGCGGTACCGGATTTTGTGGTGTGGCTGGCAAGGGAGTTGCCTCTGCCACCGCACATAGTCGCTCAGCTTCTAAAACTATAGTTGGCATTGATGGCTCTGCCGGAAGGGCTGCATCAGCGGTCGTAGTTTTAGGTTTTGCGGGTCTCTTGTCCTTTGTTACCCCTGCGAGGCTGAAGACCTCGGCACCGTGCCTGAGCGTGAAGGGCTCGGGGATCGCCTGGTTATGCGGGCTTCAACAGCGAGGGCAAATTGTGATACCCGCGATGTGCCTGGAGTGAGGCCAAGGGCCAAAGCTTCCCTGGCATGTGGCGTTAAATGCTCTTGCCATATGACATTTGCCATGGCTTCCGCAAAGTGCGGGGCAAAACTGATCGGTCATGTGCGGACAAGGGGAAGCAGAGGAGCTTGCTCCATAATCACATCATTTTTGGAATCAATGCTGATTCCTTGACTCACAGCCCACTCGAGGGCCTTTAGGCGACCCTTCAGCGCTTGCGCTGTCATGACTTGCTGACGATAGGCATCTTGGACCTTCTTTACCCAGTCGGTGGCCATGTGGACCATTTTCTCTTGAAAATAGGTCTGCTTTGCCTCCACAAAGCATTCGAGTTGGGACTGTGCTTCCACGAACCTTCGGCCTACTTCATGTAGGGTGTAATTCTCAAAGACTTTGTGGGTAAAACGTTCAAAAGTAACCCCTTCAGGGACCGCCTCAGGTACCATCACGGAGGGATTGTGGGTGATGGATTCCATGAGTGCCCTAGGATGGGGGACCACCATGGTCTGACATTCCTCAGGCACCTCAATGGGTACCGCTTCAATCAACTTCGTAACCGCCTCCCAACCCAGGCCTCTTAGGTCTTCGATAACATCGTAGTCCAAGAGGGGACCCAGTGTAGGAGGGACGGTAGTCCGTTGTGAATGCATAAGAGACATTTCAGACATAATACTTTCCACCCTGGGCTACTTGTTCCTGACAAGGTTACCAGTACTCGTAAATGTCAGAAAGGGGTCTCGAGTAGCAACAATTCTCAGGAGAGAGTTAAGCGAAGAGCTTAACGATAAACTGTAATAGGGGCACCCTATAGGAAGATAGATCCTATGGTTGCGACCGCACCAAAAGACTCAACTCAAAGTTCCCAGTAGGTAAAGATAAAATAATTGAATCAAATGATAAAACTTAATATCGTAAAGCCAGAGCTTCACTCAAATCAAGTCTTCTCGAGAGGATAGTTAGTTATCAGAGTAGAGTGTCGTTCGCGTTTACTTAAGTAGAATTATAAAGCCAACGACACTCATCCCTACTCCGACCGTTAAGAGAGCTCCCTTCTCCACTCTGACATCATCTGACACATGGCCCTTCCGGAATTAACTTCAGGGCCTGTGGATCGCTCGGATAAGTTGAGTCCGTTCAATCATAAAGGTTTTCTGCAATGCATTTTGATTATGCCTGCAGGAGAGAAAAACCTTTCCGATCGCCGTCTTGTCAATGGCCAACTGACAATCCGACTTTGGACCCAAACCTAGGTATGAGACTCAGTAGCCCTATGGCTTTTTCCGTCTATGCAAGCACTGCAGTCAACTGTGTCTACTTGGCCTATCGGTAACTTTTCTTGTGACTGCGTAGCTCTACCGGTAAGTGTCTTTACTGTGTTGGCTAAATAGGCGCTACCTATAGCCAACTGTTCAGGAATCACCTTAGCCGTGATAAGACTGAATGCCTCTTAGAGTCCTGTAACGTCCCTCCGTAATGGTATAGCGCCTGGGCTATCGTTGTGTAAGTAGTAGAGTTTTATCCAGACAAACTTCCATTTATCCACGACTCTCAGATAGCTATTCCGTGGGACCCCCATACCTCCCATAGGGATTATAGGCACCTAGAGTACCCTCGGAAGGCCATCTCATGTCAATACTAACAACTTGCGCAGGTCGGCCATCGCCCACCCATATATATATCCTGTGGACAGCATCTGGTGGGAAGGACGGCAGTGACGTATACAGGGTTACGCTGCCACCTTCGATTTCTCGGTTTTGTTAGGCTTTTACCAACTGTCACCCTTTCCCACCCGTCGCAAGGGGCGAACGTGGGAGCCACAAGGGGGTGTTGGACGCGCCAAAATCACTCCAACCACCCTGGGGTACTTGTAGTAAGATTTCGCATTTCGCGTAACGTTAGGGAAGGCTAACTTGAGGTCCACAATTTCACCCGCGATCCCCAACGTAGGGTAACTAGGCCCTATCATGGTGCAAATCACTGCAGCAGTCTGTGTAACGCCCCTTTGCATCTCCAGAAGGTTCTGCGTAACTGACCTATTTGTTACACGCGATTCCACGAGCTAGAAACACCTGATTACACGAATGTAGCACACCCGGCGGCGTCTACACTGTTTACCATGTTTTCCTAGGGCTCCCTGTTATCCTGCCTAAGTGGTTACCCTGCCTAACTGAGGAGATGGGTTAGCCTATCTAAAGGGTTACCCTGCCTAACCATGCTTTCGGGTTACCCTACTCAAGAGGGTTACCCTGCCTGACTGTAGCTCCTGGTTACCCTATCTAGCGGGGTTACCCTACCTAAGAGTGCACCAAGGTTACCCGGCCTTGCTGGGTTACCCTATCTAACTAGATACCTAAGTACCCTTTCTTCATGAAAGGTACTTATGGTTGCTATGTCACTTTACAGGTGTCTGGTACTGTTCCTGTCCACGTCCTAGTAGGACCACTAGCTAGGCTGAGGTTCGGTAAGCTATACCAAGTGATCTAGGGGTCGTTACAAGAATTGAGACACAGGCTTATGACCTATAGCTGCCTGCAAGGTGGACAATCCATCCGGTCTTCAATGTGGGACTTCTGGAACTTACTGTGAGGATCTGGTAGGCAGACCTGCTAAAGCCATACCAGAACCTGACATCGTTGATTCGGAGCCCAGCTATATCGCAAGAGCCATAGTAGATAGCTGGTGGTATGGAAGTATGAAAGCAAAATTCCCACACCGGTTTGTACAATACTTGGTGTCGTGGCAAGGGTATGGCAGTGAAGAAAATTCATGGGAGCCGTTTGAGATGTTGGAAGGAACCGCAGGCGTGGCATTGCTGCGTTTTCATGACCGGTATCCTGCTAAGCCAAGGGATCACCCAGTATGAAAAGTACCTGAAAGGGGGATAAGTGGGAAAAAATCAGCCCACACAAGAAAACTAAGTCCGAGGACAGACTTATGGAAGAGGGGAGTAGTGTAACGACCCTTAGATCAGTTGGTCTAGCTTACCGAACCTCAGCCCAGCCAGTGGTCCTGCCAGGACGTTGACAGGAACGGTACCAGACACCTGCAAAGTGACATAGCAACCATAAGTACCTTTCATGAAGAAAGATTACTTAGGCACCTAGTTAGATAGGGTAACCCAGCAAGGCCCGGTAATCTTGGTGCAGACTTAGGTAGGGTAATCCCGCTAGAAAGGTTAACCCGGAGCTACAGTCAGGCAGGGTAACCCTCTTCAGTAGGGTGACCCGGAAGCATGGTTAGGCAGGGTAACCCTTTAGATAGGGTAACCCATCTCCTCAGTTAGGCAGGGTAACCACTTAGGCAGGGTAACAGGGAGCACTAGGAAAACATGGTAAGCAGTGTAGACGCCGCCGTGTGTGCTACATTCATGTAACCAGGTGTTTCTAGCTCGTAGAATCGCGTGTAACAAATAGGTCAGTTACGCGGAACCTTCTGGTGACGCAAAGGTGCATTACACAGACTTCCGCAGCAATTTGCACCATGATAGGGCCCAGTTACCCTACCTTGGGGATCGCGGGTGAAATCGTGGACCTCAAGTTACCCTCCCTTACATTACGCGAAACGCGAATTCCTACTACAAGTACCCCAGGGTGGTTGGAGTGATTTTGGCCCGTCCAACACCCTCTTGCGGCTCCCACGTTCGCCCCTTGCGACGGGTGGGAAAGGGTGACAGTTGGTCAAAGCCTAACAAAACTGAGAAATCGAAGGTGGTAGCGTAACCCCGTATACGTCACCGCCGTCCTTCCGACCAGATGCTTTACACAGGATATATATAGGGGTGGGCGACGGCCGACCCGGGCAAGTTGTTAGTATTGACATCAGATGGCCTTCCGAGGGTACTCTAGGTGCCTATAATCCCTATGGGAGGTATGGGGGTCCCACGGAATAGCTATCTGATAGTCGGGAATAAACGGAAGTTTGTCTGGATAAAATTCTACTACTTACACAATGATAGCCCAGGCGCTATACCATTACTGAGGGACGTTACAGGACTCTAAGAGGCATTCAGTCTTATCACGGCTAAGGTGATCCCTGAACGGTTGGCTATAGGTAGCGCCTATTTAGCCAACTCAGTAAAGACACTTACCAGGTGAGCTACGCATTCACAAGAAAAGCTGCCGATAGGCCAAGTAGACACAGCTGACTGCAGTGCTTGCATAGACGGAAAAGCCATAGGGCTACTGAGTCTCATACCTAGGTTTGGGTTCAAAGTCGGATTGTCAGTTGGCCATTGACAAGACGGCGATCAGAAAGGTTTTTCTCTCCTCCAGGCATAATCAAAATGCATTGCAGAAAACCTTTATGATTGAACGGACTCAACTTATCCGAGCGATCCACAGGCCCTGAAGTTAATTCTGGAAGGGCCCTGTGTCAGATGATCCTTGAGTGGAGAAGGGAGCTCTCTTAACGGTCGGAGTAGGGATGGGTGTCGTTGGCTTTATAATTCTACTTAAGTAAACGCGAACGGCACTCTACTCTGATAACCAACTATCCTCTTGAGAAGACTTGAATTGAGTGAAGCTCTGGCTTAACGATATTAAGTTTTATCATTTGATTCAATTATTTTATCTTTACCTTCTCTGAACTTTGCGTTGAGTCTTTTGGTACGGTCGCAACCTTAGGATCCATCTTCCTATATGGTGCCCCCGTTACAACTCAAGGCCTGTAGAAGGTTTCCCCCTACAGCAACTCTGTCTCCCAGCCGTATAGGGAGGTCAGAGGGAATTCACGACTGTGCAAATGTTAAGCAAGGCAGAGCAAAAAGCTAAGCAAGGCAAAACAAAAGCGGGGAAAGGAGGGGAACCATCAACAAAGATGGCAGAAGAGGAGAGAGGAAACTCAAATGGTAGACCCTAATGAGCACGGAGAGGAGGGAATCATTAAGACAAATCCCCACCACCTGGCATGGCTAAAGGCTGAGGTTAAGTCGAAACAAAAGTGGTGTTGATTTCTCGTTATGTTGAGATTTCAATCGCCGGGTGTGTAGAGGAGACGGAGGATATAGAGGTGACGGAGGATGTTACCAAAGTACCATGCCTAATCTTCATATTATAGTGTCAATGCCTACCTCCAAATTAGCTATTGATCCTAATAATAAAATGAATTCAGTAGATATTGCAGACCAATACCAAAGCTATTATTCCACACTGTTGAGAGTTACTCGTGTCTGGATTCCTGTCTTTTTCTAGCTACTAGATACAACCTTCATCAACTCCTGGAACTTGGCTAAGCACTCCTCCCCTCGATTAACTACTGGAAAACCAAGCACCTTTCAGAACTGCCGAAATCTTCGCATCCAGCTTGCTCACAACCTCGCTGCCAGCGGCTACTTATCACTAAACCTTACCTGTGCGCTCAGCTTACTGAGCTTGTTACCTCTTCACCCACAATCTAAGCAAATGGTCAGCACTGCCCTGGTGTAACTCCAGCCGGAAACAATTGTCCCAGCAGGCGTTATTGTTTGTTCCCCTTACTCCTATTTCACAGTTTGGTAGTATTTTTCCTATTCTATCTCTGTATCAACTTCACTCTCTAGTATAGTATTAATATAATTAATATTCCAGGGTATTTTACGAAGTATACAGAGTTACCACTTATACAAAAGTGTCCTGGTACTCATCGATTAATTTGCGATCCAAAGAAAAAGCAATTCCTGTGCTTTTTCTGCCATTGTATACGCCGAGGAGGAGGAGGAATTGGCAATACCGCATATAAAACTTGGAGTTCCCCAAATAACAAAAGGTGACTTTACTGCTTTTATCTGTTCTTTCTGCTCTGTTTCACTTTGAGTATAGACTTGCTTTAATCTTTTTCATGAGTTCTAGGAGTTGAAATTCTATCTCATATTTTTCTTTTCTAGTTTCCCATTTTGTTACGAGTACCTACATGCATGGCCAAGCTGTAGCCAGATACTTTATATGAGATTGGTGTTGAAAGTTTTCTTTTTGAATCCAGTCATGGATGTACCCTATTGAGGGCAAATTTAATTCTTAAATATTCTCCTTCTCACTGTACTACCAAGTCCAGTCCACCTATCTGGTAGATCACATCTTTCTTTAACATCGGCCGTTGTCTAGTGCCATACTAGAGGCGGGTGCGGACTTTTAGTTTGAACAACCAAATCAAACGAAGGGATTGAGTGCTACACCAGTAGCATCTCATGGAATTAAGCCCGAGGACGATACAACCCCAGCATCTAAAACCCCCGACTTCCAGAAAGCTATATCGAACTACCCATTCAATTTTCCGCAAAATGGGGACGATAATCCTCCCCCAGCCACAACCAACTTCCGTCGGTGCCAACCGCCTCCGCGGACGCCCCACCACTCCACTCCGTCTTGAACACTCTGGCAACAATGGAAACCAAGTGAGATTTCGAAATCTGAAACTCGTCGGAGCCTTGCTGGATGATTTGTTGCGGTGAACCGTTTTCTTCCCCTTTCTCTTTTTTTTTTTTTTTTTTTTTCCCCGACTGCCGTTCATGTGACCAATTATCTCAGATATATCCCAACCCGGTATTATGATACCGTAATACTGTATGGAGAAATCCACATGGCGATTCGGTAAACATGACACTCTGGGAGGAATCCCTGGAGTCTCGCTTATTCTAAGTGCTCAGCGATATCATCCGACAAACTGGTCGCTCGTGCTCTCTCCCAAGCCGGGAGGGAAGAGAGACAAGGCTCCAGAGGCGAGAGCGAGTGATTGTTCGTGCAGCGTAGCAAGGCGGTCCACGAGTACCGTACTGTCTTTGGAAGCAATTGGAGAAGAAAAAAATGGGTTCGGTATTCGCCGACTCTTTTTTTTATCACGATAGCCTCACTTTCCCCCCCCGCCTTCCCTCCTCTCCTCCACCGCCTTACGATTTTCACAGACAAGGTACCGAATGGTGCAATACAATATAATACAATAAGTGCTGGTGGACAGTACTGTATATCATAAATAGTACCGGTAGGACAAACAAATCACCATCGAGTGAAACAAAAACAAAAAACCTGATATTACCTTCCACCATGTTAGATTATCATGTACTGTACGGTACACTACTAACCTGTACGATATTTATCAAATCCGAACGGAAAGAGGAAGAAAAAGAATGGAGAAACGTTGTGATTTCCCTCTTGCTTACTCGATTCGAATGCTATGATATATCGACGCTATGTAGACCATGTGAGGGCTCAGCGAGGCGGCACCCTCAGCGAGGCATGGCATGGCTTGGCTTGCCGCTTTAATTGAGATCATTGTGACATAGATAGGTGATAGGAAGGAGAAACGGTTTTTTCTATACTAGAGCA
>QFET01002950.1:1112-12149 GCA_003316355.1 Tuber calosporum
AAAAAAAAGGTGCTATCAAGGACAAGACCAAAGGATATCAACAGCATCGTGAATGTGCAAGAAGGGGAAGAAGGAAAAAATGTACAAGAGCACAGAAAGGTACCCTGGGCATCGTGTACCCGACGGCTTATTTTTATTTTTATTTATTTTTCGTGATTTCTTCCCGTTGTTTTTATCGTTGTGTCCGCGAACGTACCTGCAGGCCGTCGATAGCCTGCTCGTCAAAATTCAGGTTTTTCCCCCATGATTGTACTGGTGTGTGCCTTCTCATGCAGCCGCTCCCGGTGACTACAAATCAATGAACCAACCCAATTTCGTTCCGGTAGAAGTCCTCCGCCCAATTGCTGCAGTCACAAAAAGATCCCAAAAGTCACACACTCTTCTTTCCAAAAGCTGCAGTTTCGAATCACACACTTTCTCAACCTTCAACGCTTTCAATCCGAACAACCGGTAAACTGTCAATGAGACCTCTACCCTTTCCAACCGCAGACAAGCTATTTGGGTGTCCAAATTGGATTGTAACAGGAGGTCCACGGGAACCGTTTCCATCTGCGCCGGAAGCATCCATGAACCTCATGGCTCCCTGTTGTAACTTTCTTAGAGCCATACTCTCATCCATATCCCAATCCTCTTCTTCTTTGTTTGTTTTCCGGGGAACCCGGAGCCGGGGGAAGTCGTCACCATGAATTTGTATCTGACTTTGTATCGAGTCCCAGTTGTTGTGAAGGCTTCGCCTGCGTTCACTCTTCTCGGAAACAGATGCATTCTTAGACATGTCTGGTGATCGATTCTGAATTGAAAGACCTCCTGACCTCTGCGTAGCTTGCGGGCTATCAAAGTTTGGTGCTGATGAAGACAAAGACATAGCTTGTGGCGAATCGGCTATATCACCAACTTCCTCTGGAATAACCTGTTGCGTGACATTTCTCCCAAAGCTTCGGCCCCCTCTGGGATCCTTCCACCCTCGGCCCACCGGCGGCATGCCGCGAGCATTGTGCCCATCAAATCCTGTCCAACTATTTCTTCTCGAATCATCGTTCATGTTTCCTCCCATTGGAGCTCTTCCCCGGGGACTAGATCGTAAGCCACCAGAACCACTGCTAGTGCTACTTCGCCTGCTGGAAACCTCGGACCGTGCCGCGGGATAAAGATAGAACCCTGTCCCCGCTGGATCGGCCCCCAAGATCGAACGATGCTCAATTTTTTCTTGTACAGAGTAAGAAGTTGGAGCCTCAATGTTAGCCTTACTAGACCTCCGCCGTAGACTGAGCGAACGAGAAGACAGAGCCGAACTCGATGATCCTGGCCGCGAAGTAGGCGCCGAAATAGGCATCTGGGGAAATAGCGGGAGATCATCTGTTGTGAAGTCCGCGAGGTCGGAGTGTGACTGCGTTCGACGCAAAATGTAGTTGCTCAGCGAGCCCCTGCGTTTGGGCTGAAAACTATTGGGCCTTTCGTGTAGCACAGGCGACTCTGGGGCCGTTGGAAGTATGTAAGGCGAGTGAGCATCTGTGACAGTGGACAATGGCGAGGGGTGTTTCCTGTAGTTTTCTAGCGCTCGCTTAGACATCTTGGATGGTTTCGTCGAAGATTGAGTCCTGGTAGGACTGGTCTCCCTCGAGGGATTGCTAGATAGAGAAGTGGTCGAAGGGTTCGGGGCCGAAATTGACTGTGAAGATGAAGAAGATTGAATCAAAACAGAAGGAGACGACACGGACGGGGAAGTTGCTGCTGTAGATGCATCCGAAACAAACTCAAGTGACGAGGCGGATGAAGAGGAGGGGGATGAAGGTGCATGGAACGCAAACAAAGGCCGGATTTGAGCTGGCAATGAAATTGTGGAGCGTGTTTTACGCGATGCTCCATGTTCCGCATGCGGAAGGCTACTGTTAAATTCCTCATCTTCATCTTCGTATGGCGAGGAGGTAGACGATGTTGATGAGCGAACCTGGGGTGGGAGAGAAGTGGTAGAAAATGCCGGAGCCTCATTCCCTCTATTCTTAGCACCAGCCTCTCCCTTTCGACTTGGATGCTGGGATACAGTCTTATTGGCCCTCTTATCCCTCGCCGATTTAAAGAAGGAACCGAATACCGACCTCAAGCTACCCTTCTTCTTAACCACTCGCGGGGGGGTATCATCTTGAGGTCCAGCCCCGGATTGAGGAATTTTCGAAGTGGATTCCTGATGTTCTCCCCTCATTTTTGGGTGGTCCAAGAGAGACCGTAGCGTGAATTCAACCGCAAGAGACGAACCGAAAGAGCGAGCGGGGGAGAGGGTGCCGAACAAAACAAACGAACGTAAACCGAACCGTCAACTAGTGAAGAAACGAAAGTGGGGGGGAAAAGGTGAAATAAAGAAGAGAGGAGAAAGAAACAAACGAATGGGTACGGAAGGTACTTTCTGGTGCACCGACCGGTATGATCCATCCAATACGTAACGAAAAACAGGAAAGAAGAGGTGGAAAGCGATGACGATAACAGGAGAGAAAAGTGACAAGTTTCGACGTTAGCAGGAGTCAACCGGAAAACCCGCCTGGCCGCAGCATTGAGCATGGAATTCTTTCTTTTTTTATTTTTATATGAGTTAATATTACCGTGCAGTACAGAGTGCGGTATGTATGATGCTCGGACTGGCAGAGCTCAGCAACCGTTGTGGGTTAACATAACAGTGCTGCATAATTTCTACTGTAGAGTAAATATGAGCACCACTTTTTTCTCACCTGCCATTCGATCTCTAAGAATAGGGCATGACATTTGGAGGCAAACCGAGAGCTTCCCCTGCCTAGCCGGAGTTATATAAGGGTCCGCTCGTGCTGTACTCGTACTATGCGGCACTGTACGGGTACTCGTACATCATTGACAGGCACATGGTGCCTTTGCACAGTACCCGTCCAGTTCGTTGCAATCTAACTGACCCGCTGGGACCGCCAGCAAGGAAGGAAATAATACCGGTATCATAATACAGCACGAGTATTATCATAACCAAAATGAAAGGGACATGCCCGTATGTAAGACACCGCACACGTCCACCACGAAATCCAGCCGTGGGACACTCACTCTGAGCCGTGTTGAATTTCAATCCACTAGACTTTGAATCGAGAATCATTGACCACCGGACCCCCGACATTGACAACAACAGAAACACTGCCACTCCAGGAGAGGCTACAGTATTACCGTAGAGAATTTTGGCCCTCCATTGATCCACAATCTCTGATTTGCCAAAAAAGAAGTGGCTTTGAGACCCGCCCCTACGTGTAGTAGGACCATCCTGTTTACCGTACCCAAAAGCCAATGTGACCCGAGCCAAAGGAGTTGATAACTGCTATTACCTATTCAAGCGGCTTCTTTTAGGTAAGGGATTCTGGAGCTGATAACCTTTTGTCTTGGAAGTTTTCCATCAGAAAAAAAAAAAAAAGCAGACCAAATCGCCAGCCAAACTCCTCCGCTATGCTCGAGCGCACTGAGACGACGGCACCCAATCCATCAACTCTTTGGGGCGGAGAGTGACCTCGATAGGAAAAGGGACTCTTGGTGCGAGTACGGCAATCCACTAGATTTGAGGAATGAGCGGCCACTCGAAGTGTACTCGTACCGTCAATAACACCTTTGCTCGCGGCATGGCACAAGACTGTCTCTCGCCTCGCTGCATATTTCTATGAAATTGTATCAGGCAAGCATCGTGGCTAGTGCTGATAAGGCCAAATCCAAAACCTTCTTGGAGGGAGAGAAAGGGAAAGAAAAAAGAAAAAGAAAAAAACTGGTCCACCCTGCCATAATTCAGTTATCCGAACAAAAGTTTCTTCTCACTCTCGGGCCCCTCCTCCGTTCAAGGATAGAATCTCGATTGCACGGCACTTGCCGTCGATCTGCTCGCACAAGATCGGAAGAAGTTGTCGACTCGAGCAAAGTTTGCCTGCTCTCTGTTCTGGAGCCGTTTTTGGATGGTGGACCGTTTTGATTCGTTTATCATAGAACCCGAAATCCATGGCAGATGAACGTTCGACCTGCGCAAGAAGTCTCCAGCTACGGATCAAGATGTGCAATGCATGTTCAGGTATGGAGCTTTGGATGATACTCGAGTACAGTATGAGGCCGTAAAGCACCCGCAGTCGTCGTCAAGCATCATGCCTGTAGGCTTGAGATTCCCAAAGAGATACCTTGGCCAAAAGCCACGAGCTGCAGAATTCCGACTATATCACATGATACAGATCGACAAAGCAACAACGGTCGATAAAGGAAGAAAAACGTTTGTGCAAGTTTTCCGAGTCGGAAAGACTTTGATGCGTGTAGCGCGTTTGTGCCAACATGGAAAAAAACCAACAGATACGGATGATATATTTTCCGGTTTCAAATGTCACAACTGTTGATGCAGTTGATTCAGGCTCCTCATGACGGATACGAGTGCCCGCATGCCCGATTTTGGAAACAACGGCCGCGTCCATTTTTAGTATGATACTCCGGCACAAACGTCCCCTCGGGGTGCTTTCTTGTTCCCTGAAATCCGAGTGATATACTATGCGTATGGAGGGATACGCCCTGTGAGTAAATTAACAATTTTAGAAACTTGATTTCACATGATGAGTCTGTTTAAGTCACGGCCACCAGGGACTAGCCTTGGTTTCCTGCTGGTGTCTTCCATCAGCCGATCCTGGGCTTATTCGATCAAGTTAAAACTAACCGGGTGCAGCGGCCTGCGTCTCCTACAATCAATCTACAGTAGTCTACCGGCACGGTAGAGCAAATCGAAGCAGATGGTTATTGGGTAATACAGGTATGGTGCCGGCACTGATACCTAACATCGACCCATGTTCAAACTTGCGACAACAACACCTGCAAACAGGGTTTTAGATGCTTTCTCCGAGGCGTGCCTAATTGGTTATTGGAACATATTTATAGAGCGGCTTTTCCTTTCAGTCTTCTGGTTGGGCCTGTAGGGACCTTCAAAAGTTTGTATGGGAAGGAGGGCAGTGTGGCCAGTCTGGGGAGAGAGAAAAAGGTTTTTGCCGAATAATTGGACAAGTGAATCCCTGGTTGGGTATCGTAGTGTGGTCCCTGGAGATGTTAGGGCTGGGATTCATTATTCTATATGAGATTTATAGCTGGTCCTAAGGAACCAGCACTATACAGGCGCGATATGATACAAGCAAGTCCGTAGAATGATCGAACCTAAGGATTAGCGGTACAGAGTGTATCAGTATCATATCCTAGCACTGCGTGCTAGAGAGGCTCGAGGTTCTCGGTTTCATACGGCGACCAGTACACGGCGTACTCTCTTCACGGGCAGAGAGAGGCTTTTAGTGTCTGTTCTCACGGGATGGAGACCTATATTGCAGCTCGGAAAGTATCTTGGCTGGAAACTTAACGGATCGGTTTGTCGTTGAAAAATATGGCTGCAGTTGGTGTATCGGGAGCTTGGAGCCTCGTAGCGCTTAGCAGCCAAGCACTACCTACTACTGTAGTACGGTATTACTCTGGGGGATCTAGTAGCTCGGTGGCTGTCGAACGATACTACTGTACCGGCATCAGATACTCGACCGTGATAACTTACCCGAATACGGTACGCGCCCAAGGCCGGGGAGTCACCTTGAAGGTACTATACGATAAATGTTTGCCGTCAGACTAGCCAATTATATATGTCATTCCTTATCTGTTGATTGATTGAACTTTCATCCGATCAATACAGGTATTATGATATTGTATTAGTCCTACTGTCATTTTTTTTTTTTATTAGATCTGTTTGAACTTTTTGTTCCTTAGGATGAAAAAAAGATCCCAACTAGTGTGGATGCACAGCATATCAAAGAGAAAGGAAAGGAGTTATAATGATCAAGTATCTTAGATACTCGGAAGACGAAAGAGTTGAAAACAAATTAGAAGTGGAGTGGAGCGGAGGGGGAGGTTTCAAGCTTTGCACCCAGTATGGACTATGCCTGAATATGCGACTGCAGGTTCGGAGAGCAGTATCATCGCAAGTACAGAGGGGCCGGAAATGAGAAAATCATCTAACAAAGACTATAATAGGAGCAGCAGCAACATTTTGCCTGTGGTATGCGATGCTGGATTGAGGTTTGGGTAGACTAATGTGTGAAGGCTTTTCGCAAAGTCATAAGCCGTTACTAGTGTGCTAATCATTGATTTATGAATCGTCAGATCCTGAAAAATTGACTCGGAAATTTGAGATTCCTGGGGTCTTTATTTCTGCATCCTTCACGAGTACTGTGTCCAGAAACACAAAATTTTAGTTAAATATGAGAGGGTCCTGACTTTTTAAGGGGGTGAAGTGCGCTGGGCATAAGCGAAGGGTACATGTCACTTTCCCAGGTGAACCAGGTGCAACAGAAGTTGTCGGGATTACCTTATCCGGGGGGGCAAGATTTCGTGTTATATTGTTAGAAAATGCCGTGAGAGTTTCTTGCTGGAGCAAAGCCTTTGTTTCACCATTTCTTTCTCTAGCCCTTGGCAATCGCTTTTAACAGTGGCAAAAGAGCACCACACAGAATTTCTTAATATTCCAGGGCCATTGACCCCTCCTCTTCCTCATTTAAGGGAAAGAAAGAGGTAGTCCGAGATGCTATTAAGAATATAAAAATGCAATACTCAATTCCCAAGAAATATCATTGAACAGGATTTACGTTGTATTTTGAGATAAAATTTGGAGCTGCATTCCAAAGATCAAGGAAGAAAAAAAGATATTGTGCTACCCCCGCCGATCGCGGACCTAGTGTCCAGAGTCGGATTCTACCACCTCGTAGCCATTCTGATTCCCTCTGACCTTATTGAGGGAAGGTCAGAGGTCATCAGCTCCCAGTTCCCATAGGGCAAGAGCCTCAATTCTCCTACCCTACGTGATGGTCAGTTCAATAATAACTCACAACAATGAGAGGGATTGAACGCCTGGGCTCCCGCTTTGTGCGCAGGAGTTAATTCGTTCTTCACATATTAACCACTGCGCCAGCTAGGTATTTCACATAATATTACTATGGGAACAAATACTTATCCTACTAGCAGGTAGATTTTTTTTTTTTTTTTTTTTCCCACAAGACTAAAATTAGTGATATTAAAGATTGAATACATTATTGGAGCAGATCCTGAAGGGGAAATAAATTATGGGCGTTCCCCGTTAGTGGGTAGCGGGAAACCCCCTCGTGTGGAGTAACTATATCCGGAATATTAGTAGGGAAAGGAGGTAGGTTTGGCTATTGAAATGGCGGGATTTGAGGTTAATGATCACCAATCCGCAGCCCAAGGTCGCCAGGTGCCGTTATATCAGTGAGGGTACATCAGAAGAGCAATATAGTACGATGGTCGTATCATAGTATTATAACCTCAGGCTTGTTCGGTGCATTGCATCTAACCTTCGAGTTTGGCGTCACAAGTTTATTATTGGAAGCGAAAAGTGCCCTATTCGAGTGAGGGCTTGTGAATAAGGTTTGGGATGAGAAAGGGGAAAAGGCCTATGGTTAAATTTTGTTCATGGGAGCTGTTGAAGTGAGAGTGATGAGAATGATTGGATCGTGCATCCTATCTGGTGGGAGGTGTTCATTGTAATCACCCGCAAGATACAAGTTATTGCCCTTGTATGAACTGCATTGGGGTGAGATCATACAACATGTCAGATACTAGGTTGAATTGGCTAGTGCTTGCTGGTAGGGGAATATGAGCCTAGAGAAATTACGCAAAACCTAGATCGTTAAAGTTCCTTCCAGCTTCTAAGGCTTTAACTTGAAGCGGGGCTCCCAAAAGTTTGTGTCTAGAGGGCCCTTAATTTGCGCAGGGCACTTGGCGGCCTTAGCTCAGGATATGAGGCGTTGCAATCGCAATGAGCTATCATACCGCCGCCAAGTGGAGCCCAGAGACTTAGAGTAGCGGTTCCCATACAAAGTGTCCTTCAGTTTGGCGGCCCGGATGCTTGCACTGCGGACTGGTATATTTTGTATGTGATTCTAGTAAGTAAAGGATTTAGTGAGAGTCCCCCTCCCGTTGTAGCCCACTGATAGAAAGCGCGCGATTACATCTATAGGCTGCGCCTGCACGGTCGAGCAGCCACACATTCGAGATGCTGGAAGCTCTTGGCACAACAGCCAGCGCATAGTGTACTTTCTTAACAAAAAGAGGAATATTAAGTGTCTGTTTCCTCTAGCCTGTACCTATTGCATCCCGGAAGGTATGCGGTGGGTGGCAGCCTGAAAATCGGTTTTGTGGTTGAGAAATGGGTTAGTTCATAGGGCACCAAGGAGGATGGGCGGCGAGCAGTGAAAATGGGACAGCGTTTTTCTCCCAAGACAAGTACGATATCTTCTCTACAGGAGGTAGTGGTGCTCGCTACCCTATCGTGCCCCGCACCCTATCAAGTAATCTACAGTTGTGCAGCACGATGTTGGTGTATCGAGAGCTTCGAATCTCCCTACTATCTTGGGGACAGAGCGCCTTATAGTACAGTGCAGTGAATCGCCAGCTAAAGCTCCGACTAGTATAGAGTTTAAATACGGTTTAGACACAAAGTTGTTGCACTTGTTTGGGTGTTAGCAACAATGGACAACGAGTGATTGTATATGCATAGACTAGGGTATCAAGGACTTATTATTCGCAGAATGTTAAAGATGGTCATGCTATCAAGTTTGAGAAAGGGGTCTCTGAAGTGTTTGTTCAACTTCCTACCATAATATTCTATTCGAGCTCGCCTTGAACGCCGCAGGAGCTATCATAATATTATTATCTTGCATGTCGAAAACTGTAATGGGCAAACCTAGGGTATGCACAACAAACCTAGTACCTAACCGCCGACACTCTCCCCACTTATCATACCCACCCTATTTTAAGCCGCTGTCTCAACTCTTTCTCCCGTATACTTCTATCATTTCCTCTCACCTCTTGTTCCATCCCTCAACCATCTACAAGATGCGGAGGACTGAGCGCGGCTCCTATAGATTCCGGGGACGGCCGTTTATTCGAGAAAGAAATTCAGTCCATGATTTCCATCACTCTTTCATCTCTACAGGCCTTATCCCACCTCAAGTTCCCCCAATCAACAGAAATACTCCCCGAGGAATGAGGGGAGGTTCAATACAAATAAAGTCTAGAATTGAAGAAGGTTTGATTCCGCTCAATCGGCCCCAAAAATGTCAGAGTTTGCTGACATCAAGATGGGAAGGTCTCACTAACCCAGCACTAGGAGGCCACCCACAGGAGACGGAAGCAACCTACCCCCCGAACCCCACTATGAAAGAGTCTAGTCCTCCAAAAATGCTCAGCCAAACGCGTCTTCTTGATTTACCGGGAAAGTTTCAGCGGTCAAATTCGGACGTGGGATCACTCAACCCCTTCCCTTGTGTTAACAGCGATGACGCAACTCCCTTGCCTGTTCATATCTCTTCAAATGGCCCACCCCTCGTACGTCCATGCTTGAAAGAACCTAGAATCCGGTTTGTGAAAGGCAAGGCACTCGAGATGAATGAGGAGGCCAAAGAGCTGAATGAGGGGCAACAGAAAAGTGCCAGACCTGACGACGAATGCTTTGTGAGCTCGGATGAAGACGAGAGCGGAGGAGTTCTACTCGGCTTTTATTCTCCAACCAGGTCTTCCATCGATCACTCAGCTCCTCATTCGGGATCTAACTTCGAGCATAGCTTGGTTTCGGGGCTTGCTTCCGTGAAGCTTGGATCTAGCACGAGCAACAAGGCAACCAGTGGGATCGAAACCCCCGGGGAAGATATGAGGGGCGGTGGGAATCTTGCGAGCGATTCTGTGTCCCATCAGCGTGTGTCTGTTTTTGCAACAAACAAAAATGTCGGTTTTTGCTCTCCCGATGTGGGTGACTACGCTAGCGGTAACACTGCTCAAAAAACCCATGCCAGAGCGGCCAAGCTCACCAGCCGTACCGAATATTTCCAAGGGGTGGATAGCTTGAAACTTTCGAAGGAGTTTTCTTCAAATGTACAGGAAAAATATGCCCAGCCTTCCGCCGTCGGGGTCGATAACATGGGAGGAAGAGGATATGCTGAGTTCAACGGGCCTCCAGAAGACTTTTCTTTATCCGTCGATAGCCCTTCGAAGTTGAGGTCACCTTGGAACCCACAGACACCGTACCGAAGGGCGCGTACCTATAAGGGAGGAGATATAATTGCCGGCACGGATACCTCTGTGTTGTCTGAGGCTAGTATGGGGTTTAGAGCAATGGAGAGACTGGGTTTCGAAAAGGGAAAAGGGCTTGGTCGTTATAGTGATGGCATAGCCGAACCGATACCAATAACTGTCAAAGTAGGCAGGGGAGGCCTAGGATACTTCTCAGGCTCTCCTACCCAGTCTGATCTCCAAAGGGATGACGGTGTTGGAACTGAGATGTCTGATGAAGCAACTTTTCAAACCAGTTCAAATATCCCCCTGATACCTTACGACCACGAAGAGGACCCTTTGGTAAATCCGGAGACTCTATTCTCAGTCGACAGTTACCTAGCACGCAATCTCGCAAGAGGCAAACTCACACTCCTACTTCGAAATTACTGTGGCGGCGCTGAAATGCTCTGCGAAAACCATGTCCGCTTGGTGTTCAGAGCTTGTATGCAACACATGGACAAGGTGCCCGGCCGAAAATTCACAGCTACGCAAGTGGAGGCGATTTTTAGGCACCAATTTCGCAAAGCTACTAGTGCTTCAGGCAGAGCCGACGGCGGCAGTTGGAGCACTGGTGGGTCTAATGACCCAAGGAGCGAGGATCCAGAGCTTGAGTGAGCAGGCCGATTCCGTTCCTAAAAAAAGACGCTCGATCCAAGAAAAAAACTCCCTCGCACTGCGGCAAAAACTCTTTGAATGGAAGCAACTCCGCCAGAAGGAGGAGATCATAACTGGCTTTTTTTCCCCTTTTTTTTCCCCCTCTGTTTTTGCTCTTGGGTGTTTGGGGGTGTAATATTTCATTAGTGGGATCCATAAAGCACTGTATCATAACTTAGCTTGCTCAATACAGCAGGACCAATACACCTTCCCTGGATTAAGTCTATACTTTTGTGCTTCCTTTTCCTCATTTTCTTAGCGCTATTTGCG
>QFET01002951.1:1764-24276 GCA_003316355.1 Tuber calosporum
GGGGGGTACTGACTAGGACGCCATCCGTGAGGACAGCACCAAAGGAGTAGCCGTTGCCGGATTTTTGGTTGGTTAATGTCCAAGTTGGGGATTTTGAGTATGGACTTCTGGCGCCGGAGATGGTTTGATAGATCTGTTGGGAGGTGTGAGTAAATCTTCTGACTTCCGAATGAACCATGTTTACCCACTAATCGAGTATCTGGAGAGACCCAGCTAGTATCGGAACTTGGCACACCGCCAGGCTTCGTCCCTTCTTTCCACCCTACAATCGAAAACATGTACGGATTAAGACTGGGCTTACTGAGACCGGTAAGTTGCTCGCCAACCACCAGGACTGCGTCAAGCTTCTGCTTAAAGACGGGTTTTTGGTCGTCGCAGGTGGCGCTGTTCATATCTATCGTGGCTTCGATTTCCTGATAATAATAACGATAAAAAATAACCCATCGTCAACACCTAGTTGCTTTCCCAATGGAAATGAAGGGGGTGCAGGAATACTAACCACAGAACCGTTATAATACGACCCTACAAATTTATACAACCATTGATTCTTATAGATGTAATTGAACGGATCCGAAGTATTCCCGCTTAAACCGGTGGTTGTGTCGTAGCACCCTGACCTCGAATCTTCACTACTACCGGATCCCGAACCACTACTGCTGCCGCTGCCGCTTCCGGATCCACTACTCGATCCACTACCTGATCCATCACTGCTGCTGCTCCCCGATCCGCTACCCGATCCACTACTTCTGCCCCCACCACCTCCTCCTCTCGCGAGCACCGGCTGGTGTAGGCCTAACAGGGCGATACCGA
Source organism: Tuber calosporum (assembly GCA_003316355.1). NCBI lineage: Eukaryota > Fungi > Ascomycota > Pezizomycetes > Pezizales > Tuberaceae > Tuber > Tuber calosporum. The sequence continues at coordinate 2,575 of QFET01002951.1, forward strand.
AGAATGTCAAGAAAGCAGCCCTCATCTTGTGTCAAGGAGAGACCCAATTAATAATAATAATGATAAAAAAAGGAGGTCAACAGATCTTATATATCCGTGAGGTCAAAAAATGAGCGAACCAAGTCTTGGAATAGTGAAACTACCACGTTGAGAGGGGGGGGGAGGGCGAAGGGAGGGAAAGGAGCGTGAAGGTAGCGGTGATCAACAGCAAGGCCAAGAAGAAACTGAAGGGAAGAACAGAGGAATTAAATATCGTATGGAGAAAGGGGGGAAGAACTATAAGTTAGAAGTTGTGAGGGACAGAGGTAACACAAGCAAAACCACTGTTCAAAAAAAAACAAAAAAATCAAAGGTTTTTCTGTACCACGGTAACTGTTTCCTGCTTTCCATATACTCCAAGGTTACAAGTATGGTATCTCTGGCATCTGGCGAGTGGAAGTCGAACACAGGGGGGATCCTGGGAGCTGAATTGAGTGCTCGTACTTGTATACCGGTACTGTAGGCGCTCAGATGCGCACAGACAATCCGCCATCCAAATATTTGCCCCCTGTGTTCGGGTTCTACAAGTACTCGTACAACCAGATGCCAGGGGTTTGTAACCTGTACCCTTGTCGAGCTCGTATTCACACTCCACTCCTTGCCTGTGGATATGTATTGTACCGGTACCGGTACGAGTATTGTGGTGACAAGCGCCGGCTCATCCAAAAGGCGTTTTTGGGAAGGAATTTTCCCCGCGGGTTAAGGTAGCTCAAAGAGGGGAGAATGGCACAAAGAGGTGCTTGGTAACTTTAAGCAATAGACGCGCTGGAGGAGCCTGATTGCAGGTATGACAGAACTCGTTGTTTTGACCCGGCGTTGGAAAACGTCTATGCAGGTGTTTTTTTTGAAAGCTTCGGTCTATGTGCTGAATCAGTTCGTACTCGATACAGCACAAGTGCAGTACGGTACTGGTTCAGCACAGAGTGACGCCTTTTCCCCCTGCGTGCACAAGACTGCAACTAGAGCCTTGGCGGAAGGCTTTCCCCCCAAGCCTAAATGCCTTCTGTCACTGTAGCAGCATGCAACACGATAAAGCGCCATGGCAAAGAGGAGATATAGGTTATTGCGGTCAGGGGCCTTATGAGCATGCTCCTACACCACAACGCCAAGAGTGATCATAACCCAATGGATATATTGGTCATGCGAATGGAACTCTACTCGAGTAGCACGATCGTGGTCGGTATTGTGACTTGAAATAAGGTTCACATGCTCTTTACCCCCATTCTCTGCGACCTCTGCGAAAATAATTCCGCCTTGCGGTGAAAGCCTCTGGAAATCTAGATAAGGGTCTTGGACCTTTTCCGGTAGTTCCAGAGCTGTCACTACAATGGCTTCCGATTCTTCGCTGCCAGCGCCACACCCCTGAGCCCCCCCCTTTGACAATCAAGAATGCACAAAAAAGTCCATTTCTGATGGTAGAGTGCGGTACGGTACCAGAACAATTGCATGTCTCAAATCTCGCCCCGGATTCTTGCACAACGGGCTACCGTAACCGGGCATGAACGTGGGTGATTGGATACTTTAGGATTAGGTTGTATGATATCAGGGGTTCTAGCTTGTTTGATCAATCTCCCTACCGTGCTAGATCCATTCTGTCATTGCTCATCGGGGTATCAACAACCAGTCGTCCAGTGTCCCATCACCCATGTCCATGCCCAATCACATCCCAAGGAGAAGGCCTTTTTTATTAGCATGAATTTTTGCGCAAAACTTTTGATATTATATACTCTCCAGAAGGTTGCACATAATGACGAACAACCAAAAAAGCCTCGCAGGAAGCCAAGAGTCATTTACTTGTAGAGTACTTGTACCCTATCCGCTAGACTAAGGGGGCTTACCCCGATTTCAAACCTCCTCTACATCCCAGGCAGTTGTACTCGAGTATTCGTATCTTCGTATAATCCATACTAGTACCCCGAAGAAGTGATCGCTTCAGGGAGTGTAGCCCGTTGGATAGAATAACGTATCTCAGGGGGAAACCGGATATCACCGAGAAACAGGATGTCTCATGACAAGGTCTGTGTAACATGCTATATATATATTGGTAAACCACCGAACAATCGTCACCACAAACTCCAAACAAAAGAAAAGCAAATGCCTGGATATCCAGAAGTATGACTGTAATGTTTGTTAGTACCAAAGATCCCAGATGAAGGTTCCATAGCTAAGATTGTAGGGGAAAGGAAAAAAAAAAAAAAAAAAAGAAAGACGAAAATCACTTACCAAAAACATTATAGAAGGAGAATATAGGGAAGGTAAAACTAGTGGGAAAGGTAAGTGGATTCTCAGGGCATGGTTAGGAAGACGTGAGTTTGTATCTGTAGGAGGATTGATTACGGGAGGGGATAAATGAATGCGGTGTACGGGGTGGAGTAGGTGTAGCTTAGTCTGTTGAAAGAAAAAACCTTCATCAGACTCGATAGAAGCACTGGAACAAGAATTACGAAACTCAATAACATCAGGTACTAGTGTATTTCTAATTATAACTCATTGGAGTTGATAACATATGGAAGGCGTAGGAGGGGTGTGGGTAGTGGTGTCATAGAGGGTACTTGTACAAGGCAAGGAATAATTAACCAGAACAGAGATGGGTGTAGTCAGCCGGCTAATCATAAATAACTGTTCTATAAGTTCTTTCAGGATCTTGAATTGGATGCCTGATAGAGTGGTTTTTTAAGTTCTTCCTCTTATACTTTTCCACTCGCTTTTGATAGCCGAAGAATACAAGTGCCAGTGAAAAAGTGAGTGGGGACAAGCCTTGGCACTCCCCCAAAAACACTGTTAGTGTAACCGAATCCTACTATGTTTCTACTATTACTACTAACTTGATGTTAGTTATTACTAATTTGGGTTTATACCTGATAAGCGCTACTATTTGGTTGTCCCTTCCTACTTGATTATGACTTCCTAACTGGTTATTCTTTCCTTGTTTTGCTTATCACTACCCCTCCTTGCTTCTACCCATTTGGGTATCGCTATCCTTCTACTATACCTACTGGATTTTTATAGTAGTAGAGATCTCTTGTTCCTTCTTGTTTGGATTCCAGTACTTGTTTTGTTAGCTCCATCCTGTCGCTTTTAACCCTTTGTTTTCGGAATCTGGTTACCATGGTAAGCACCTCTGTTAGCATGTTTGTTGGACAGGATGTTTGCGCTTTTGTTTAGTTTTCCTAGCTATAATCTTTTGTATTTAAAGAGCCTGCAATCCCTTAAGGATTTGGGCTCTCAAGCCTCATAGGACTATCATCTTTAATACTACAAGTTGAACAGTCACTCTATTAGTTCCATACCTTTTACCTTGTCTATTGAAGACATATCCATCGACGCTTCTCCCCCTATCCTAATAGTATCTTCAGAGTTCCCTTGAGATTCTCAAGATACTTGGGAGTAGGTTACATTGTTTGACCTAGACTCAAGTATACCTTTGATCTGCGGCAGAGGACTGATCACCCTTCGCCTCCCTTGACCCTGCAGTACTAGTACACCCCCCTGTTTTCCAAGAAGGTGTACGATCCTATGCTGTCAGTTGACTTGCAACAGGTAACTACTTCACTGTAGGTTGGATGAAGATAACCGGGCCGTCCTGATAGTACGGTACGTGGTGTGGCGCTAATCTAAGCCACCAAAGTAGGAGTACTATTGCAACGAGTAGTGCTAGGCGAAGATCCACTATTGTTCTTAGGTCTAAACCTACGTTGTATTGATAGCTAAAACCGTATGAGTCTTATCGCACAACGCCAATAGAGGAGCAGGAGGGTAAAGAGGTAAAGTAATTGTTTTGGAAAGAACTTAGATGGTTGCGTGAAGAGTCCTCACTACAGGCTGCCTAGAGGTCCTTATATAGGAACTCTTCCCTCAACCCTAACCCTGGTGACTCATACCTATGAGTCACACTCTCGGCATGACTCATATTGAGTCATACTATGATATCCATCAGCTGACTCCTATGAGTCAACTGTGCAGTGTCCCCAACCAATCAAAACTCATAAAACAAGTCATGTGTCCTAAAGTGGTCACATGTGCGAAACCTATGACTCATAATTTGAGTCATGTGCAAGAATCATTACATCATATGACTTACCAATATGGGTCATGCGCACAATCACCCAATCACAATATACCAATGATTGTGTTACGGGGTAGCCAATTCGGTACTGTTGAATTGACTAGGCTGTGCTCGTATCGAGAAAATCGGAGAACTGTCAGGAAAGCTCAGTAAAAGTATGGTTAAGATAAAAGGGTTCTCGAAGGTGAATAACTGAATATATTGTTTTGGTCTCTTCTCCGTTGCTTGATGATCCCTTAACTACGCGGGACTGCTAACTATTTATACACTTTTCCCAGTACTTAGGTTGGCCATATAAAAGAAGTATCCTTGGAAACTTCGGTCATGGTCTAAACAGTGCTCGCACTGTTTGACCCTGAAGATGTATGACCCCACTACAGCAAATGATCCCCCGGACTATCGATTTGTCTGAGGATGTCAAGCACTCCACCAGTAGATAGCCTTCGATCTCTTTGCCAAATGAACTAAGGTCAAATTGATGCTGCCCATTTGCGAACATCATACGGAATACCAGGTGATCAGTCTGGATGGCCGTCTTTCCTGCATATATGTACTTATGTGCAGATGCATTCGGATTATCAAGAATGCAGAATACGTAATAGATCCACTTGGATAAATTACTCTGTTATCTTTCACCAAGGCTGAGTAGTTCTGGATACGATCCTACTTCTTGCCAGTGTGGGTTGTAGTCAATATAGTCACCTCCCGGCGCTATATACCATCACATCTTTAGACTCGAAAGTCTAGTACCATATCCCATATGTGTAACATCAGGTCCCCCTTCATAAGCTTCGTCTGGAAGCAATTCTTCCTTTAAGTACTCCTTCCGGTAGGGTTAAAAAACCTTCTGCGATAACTTGGCCACAGCAGGAAAAACCTTTCCGTAGATACTACCTAGCCCAACTTTGGCATTGCCGGATTTTCCCTGTGAAAATCTTCAATCAATTCTTGAGCATGCTCTAAGTGCTCTGGTGGTTCACAGGTGTTCTCATCTTTGGAATATCCTTTCCACTGGACAAAGTATTGAAGTTCTTGGATAGTTCGTGAACGTCCTCTGAATCTTCGCTCATAAGAGATTATATCACTCTTGATGATTTTTTCCACTTCCCATTCAAGGTCACCTTCAACTTCTTCCGGTGCCAGGGGTGGTTGTTCTCGGCCAGGTCGAACTGATTTTCGGTATAGCTCGAGTAGCGATACATGGGATACCAGATGGATTTTCCATCGCTCTGATATTTCCAATTTGTAGGCAAGGTTTCCTCTTTCCTCTAGGATTTTGAACGGGCCATATAATTTTAGCGCTAACTTCTTGGACGGTCGCTTGGTGCGGATATTCCTCGCATTTAGCATAGCCAAGTCGCCAATTTTGAAGTCTGGTTGACTGCGAACTTTGCGGTCATAGTACTTGTTCATCCCTTCACAAGTCTTCTCAAGGAATTCCTTTGCCTTTTCATGTATCGCTTTCATCCAGTGAGCATACATAGTTGCTCCCGGATTCTGAGCTTCTCGCTCCTTCATCCATTCTGTTTGAGGATGGTAACCATAATTTGCGAAGAAAGGGGTTATTCCATGTGCGCTTGTTACCGAGTTGTTATATGCATACTCGGCTAACGGCAGTAGATGGTACCAGTCATCCTGATCGTAGTTGACAAATATTCGAAGGTAGCCTCCCAGCACTTAGTTGACTATTTCCGTTTGTTCATCAGTTTGAGGATGGTAAGCCGTAGACATCTTTCTTTTGATGCTTATTGTCTTGCACAATAATTCCCAAAATTCTCCTGCAAACTTTGCGTCCATGTCGGAAATGATTTCTGTTGGTAACCCATGAAGTTTCCAAACTTCTTTGATGAATGCTTCTGCAACGTCCTTTGCGGTCGCGTTTTCTTCCAAGCCAATAAAGTATGCCATTTTGGTGAACCGGTCAACTACAACCATGATCTGGCTGTATCCTGCAGATTTGGCAAGTTGTGTGATGAAATCCAGCGAGGTAGATGTCCAAGCAGCAAATGGGACCTGTAGTGGGTGTAACAGCCCAAAATGTGCATGTCTTGGTGCCTTAGCCTTTTGGCACTCAGTATAGGATCGTACATAGTCGTTTATCCAGTTCGTGATTCCTTTCCAATAAAAGTCTCTTGTGATAATTTCCTGAGTCTTTTCTTGACTGAAATGTCCTGCGATGTTAGAGTCGTGACAGCTTTGTGCAATATCTGTCTGCAGGTGTTCGTTTTGAGGAACATATAGGCGTTCTTTGTAGTAGAGCATTCCATCTGTTAGGGACAATTGTTTCGGCATTTCTTTGCCATTATTCCGTAAACTTTCCAGTTCCTTCTTTCGGTCTAGCCAATCTGGATCCTCGTTTGCCATTTCTCTTACCCGTTCCAAGAATTTTATATCATATTTCTTGACTTCGCACTTTGCAATTATTGCATTGGACATTAGTGTTTGTCCTTTAGTGCATATCGGGTGTGAGGTAATGTCCGTTGAGTCCAAATATTCGTGCTTTCCGTCAGAATATAGGAAACATAATTGTGGTTGGTTTTCTTCCAACCGTATATTTGAACTGCCAAACCCTTGGCTTGCTCGTTAAGTTTCATCTAACTCCATAACCTCATGAGGTTCTCTCTCATCAACCTTTTCCACAATCATCTGGGCTATCCGGTCTCCTGTGTGTACCTGAAAAGGATCGTCAGTAGTGTTGACTAGGAGGATTTTAACCTCTCCTGTATAGTCCGCATCCACTACTCCGGCTCCAATAGAAATACCATGCTTGACTGCTAATCCACTACATGGTGCAATACGTGCATATGTTCCGATTGGTAATCTGATAGCCAATCCTGTCCCAATGAGCACTTGCCCATTCGCAGGAACTATGTTGTTTTCGGTACTGTATAGGTCATGACCAGCGGCAAGCTTGGAACCTCGAGTCGGGATTCCTGCTTTCTGTTGAAGTCTTTTAATCCTTATCATATTGTTCTGTTCCTCTTGAGGTAACTGCTGACTGAGGTGTTCTGAGTTTTCATTTCCCGATATAACTGAGACAACCAAGTTTCGGTTATTCTGCAGGTTTTCAAAGTGATGAGACTGAAGTATAGCCTGCTTGGCATGCTCAGCTCCCTCCTCAGGGCGGTACTCTGGCCGCCTGCTTAAAGCATCTGGTTTGCCCCCTCTGGTTCCAGGTCGGTAAATGATATTAAAGTTAAAATCAGTAAGCTTCTGAGCCCAGCGAATTTGTCTTGCTGACCAGGCCTTTGTTGAGAGAAAATATTGTAGGTTTTGATGATCGGTGTATATGGTGAAAGGTTCATCGGTCCCCGCAAGATAGTGTCGCTATTCTTCCAACGCAACTAATATTGCCAACAATTCCTTGTCATGAATGTCATAATTGCGTTTAGCAGGTGCCAACTTTCGAGAATGGAAAGCGACAGGATGTAGTTTTTTGTCCAAATATTGAGAAAGGACACATCCAAGAGCGTAATCGCTGGCATCGGTTTCCACAACTGTTTCCCTTTCCGTATGGAAATGACATAATATCGGAGCTATGACGAACCGACGTTTGAGCTCCTCAAACGCTTGCTGTTGCTTTTCACCCCAAGAAAAATCCTTCGGGTTACCTTTAAGCAAATCAGTAATTGGCGTGCATAGTGTGGAGAAATTCTTTATGAACCGCCGGTAGAAGTTGGCGAAGCCCATAAATATTTGAATTTCTTTTACCGAGGTGGGTGGTTTCCAGGCCTTGATTGATTCCACCTTTCTGTCGCTCATAGTAACTCCATCAACAACCACAATATACCCTAGGAACTCCACTGATGTGACATGGAAGGTGCTTTTCGTAAGCCAGATAACCATTCTGTATTCTCGCAGTCTTTCTAAGACTTTTCTAACCAATATGACATGATCCTTCTCAGATTTAGAGTATATAAGTATATCATCAATGTATACTACCACTCCTTCATCAAGGAAGTCTTTCAGGATCATAGTCATTATTGATTAGAAGGTGGCTGGTGCATTTACCAGACCAAATGGCATGACATTATATTCATGTAAGCGGTATCGTGTGCGAAAAGCTATTTTCCATTCATCGCCTTTTCCTATGCGTATCAAGTGGTATCCGTCCTTCAGGTCCAACTTGGTGAAAATAGTGGCTCCTTCAACACGGTAGCATAATTCTGTCATCAGGGGTAGTGGATATTTGTTGTGGATAGTGACCTTGTTTAGTCCTCGGTAGTCAACTACCAACCTAGGACGTCCATCCGGTTTTGGCACAAAAAGTATTTGTGCTCCGGCTGGTGATTTGCTGGGGGAAACTTTTCCTTGTCTTAACATATCATCCAGATATGTTCGCAGTGCTTTTAACTGCTTTTCTGAGAGGGGATAAATAGGTCCCCAAGGTGGTTAGGAATCTGGTTTGAGGAAAATAGCATGATCGAAGGTCTGATGAGCTGGTAGTTTCGCCGCAGTTGATGGGCAGAAACGGTCTTTGTAGTTATGGTATTGCGCGGGTAGTGTATCAAGGATTATTTCTTCCTCATCATCTACTCTTGCCACTCTTCCAATAATGACTGCCTCTGGATCTTCCAGAACCTGCTCATCCCACTCGATTGATATACCTTCATCCTCCGGTAAGAGGTGAAGCTGACATCCGTGAGCTTCGAACCTCCAGCTTTCTGAGTCTTGAATTTCGGTTATTGGATGTTCATTATTCCACCACCCAAATGGAATTATTATTCCATAATTTCCTGTTGGTGGGATCTCGCACACAATCTTTGATAAGTGGTTATTTTTCCCAATTTCCAGGTAATGGGGAAGGGTGAAATCCCTTCCAGTAGATAATTCGTTTCCAGTAAAACCCAAAATGGGTATCGGATCCTCACGAGGCTTGTAAGGAATATTCAATTCCTTGATTAAATTTTCGTGTATAACAAAGATATTGGATCCAGAGTCTAATAAAACTCTTATGCGATATCGTTTCCCGTACACATAGATATGTGCAGTTCCTTCAGGACATTGGTAGCGTTTTGGTTCTTCGTACTTGAGCTTCTGTCGCTTATGCGACGTTGTTATCTCTGTTCGTCTTCGCTTAGTAGACATTATGGTTGTATAGCTTGGGTGTTCGTGACAACGCCAGCATTGTTTCGACCATAGAGGTCTCCTCAGACGAACTAAACAAATAGTTAATTATTAAGATTCTGGGCAGCCCACTACGAGCGGTCTTTACACCCTGCCGAGGGGCTCCCAAAAAATTAAAATTCCCGTCAATAGGGGAGAGACCAGTAAAATGTCATAAAAATGCAATAAAAAATTATACTTCTCTGCCTTTCCCGTAGGATAATACCCTAAAAGAGTAATAATTTTGGAAAATAAATTATACTTCCGAAAAGAGCAGAAAATTCCGAAAATGCTGACCATTTCCGAATTTGGAATATCTCGCACCAATGTGGTATTATTTGGTGTTAGGTTGACGTGGTTGTTGTCACGTACCCAACACGTCCCTGTTAGGCGAGCCCATATCATGAGGTTTCCCAGAAGACTTTACAGCTGTTCAGCTATGGTCTAGTGGTAAAATGAGCCTGGCCCGTTCATTTTGTCCGCAGGGTCCTGCGTTCAATCCACCCATCTGGCGGATTAAACAACGATAATTTGTACGGGAGGCATCTAGGGCTAGAGCGTACCGGGGGTTCACTACTGCTACTGCCCAGCACTTCCCGAGTGTCTAAAAATGGGAAGCACATTCAAGTCCCTAAAAAGGAGATCCTTCTTCTGAAGAAATAAAAAGCAGAACCTAAAGTTAGAACCAATCTGAGGGAAAAAATAAAAAATAACTGAGATTTCCCTGACGGGGGAGGTCTTATCCTCCGGTCCCCTGAATCCAATCAGTTGAAGTACGCTACGGAACCTCTTTGAGGTTCCAGGGTACGACAGTTCCCAACATGCAAACAAGGACCTGCATGCCAATTTTTTTGAATTTTTTTTGAATTCTTTTTTTTTTTTTTTTTTTTTTTTTTTTTTTTTTTTTTTTTTTTTTTTTTTTTTTTTTTTTTTTTTTATCGTTGGTAACCTTATTGTTGTGATCTTCAGCACCCTAGACTTGAGGGTTCCCAGTTTCAATTCCGGTCGCTATTGCTAGTGCCCTGAATACCTAATCGCCGTCGCCGTTGGCGCCTCTAGGACATTTCTGTGTCTGATAATTCCCATAACCGAGGTGTTGGTTCGCTCTGGATCTGGTTCACCTTCGGCTGTGATGTTCTTACAGCAAGAGCAGCCGTCTGTGGTTTGCTGGGAAATTTTGGTCAGACCTTCGTTGGTTACTTAGCGAAAGCTCTTGCTACCACTATGTCCTTTTAACACTTTCGCCAAGTGTGGTTGTTGAGGCCACAGCGAGTGCAAGCCTTTCCTGTCTTTCGTTTATCCACAACGTCTTGAGGGATTCCATCATGAGCATTCTTCCAGTCCGTATGCTCATCCTCATTATGGAATCCTCCTTTCTTTTGCGATGGTTTTCCTTTAGCTGACTTCAATCGGGTAGGATTGTTTTATTGTTTCTGGTCGGTGTATCCGTGTTTGGTGTTGAACCCTTTTGCTGTATCATCGCGTTTTCGCTTGGATGCTCCACTGTTTGAGGGCTCACCTTTGGACAGTTTCCGCCGTTCCAGAAATTCCTCCTCTTGTCTGCCAACTTCCTGTATTGTTTCCATCCATTCCTCATCCGAGGAAAACTTTAGACAAGATAACCGGCAAAGAATTTCTTCAGGAAGTTTGCTTTCCACCTGTACTCTCCAACTAATTCCTGCGAGACCGGCCTTTATGTAGAGATTTTCAAGAAGTAGAAGATAGGTGTCGATTTTTCCCTTATAGACTACCTTAGTCATTTCTTCCAGGGCTCGTCGTTCCTCCTCAATGCCGATATATCGCTTTGTAATTTCTTGTCGAAAGCGTTGCCATGTGGAATAGTCTGGGTCTCGGGTATATCCTCCTAATCCACCCATTACCTTACGGGATTTCTCTAAGAAGGGTACCACTTTGTTCCCCTTTGTTTTCCCCAAGGCAAAAACTATTCGGTGTGCATGATTTTCCCACTGTGTAGAATTGCGATCAAAGTAGTCTTTACAGGCTGTCAACCAGTTACGAACATCTTGTTTGTTATTTCCTTCGAAGAAGTAGGGTGGTTCCGCTATTAGCTTTGCTGGTCGGGAGAGTCCACCGATACGTTCTAAGAAATCCATAGTTAACCTATCCTCGGGTATATCGTTTCTGGGAATAGACGGTAAACGGGGAGCGCGTTCCGGCCAGCCGCCCTTTCTACCACGTCCATCCTCTCCATCACTATCGGACCCATCATCATCTGGGTCAGGGGCATAACCAAGGTTACCTGGTGGTGGTGGCGGTGGTAGGTTATTTCCTCCTCGGTCAACTCCTTTTCCTTTATCCTTCCTTGGAGTTGGTGCTGATTCCTTTGTAGGAATAGTACCTTCTATTGGTACCATTGTGGGTCCTCGGTTAGACGGTCCTGGATCACCCTCACTAGGTCCATGCTATGTTGGTGCAGGTGTCTTTTCCGCTAATTGAAGTACCAGAGCATCTAGGTAGGCCTTCATACCTGCACTCTGTTCTCGTTGCTGTTGAGCAGCAATTTCTCGTTGCTCATTCATCCCTCTGGTCCATTCCTGTTCCTGTTGGTTCAACTTAGTATTGAGTTCCATTAGTGCCTTTTCCAGGATTCGGTCCCTGGTTTCTGAAACTTGGGCCTGGTGCTCTTGTTGAGCCTGTTGGCGTCGAAACTCTTCCTGAACCTGGGCACGTAACCTTTGCTGCTCCCGTTCGGTGTCGCCACTCAATTGTTCCAATGCACGGCGACCTTCCTGAATCTCAGCATCATTGAGAACTTCACCTCTGGTTATACGGCTCTGCAGCAATTCTAGCATTGTAAAACCCTGCTTGGCCACCTGTGATAGTGCTGAGATCGCTATGTGATTCTCATCGGCACTTTCTTTCCAGGATCGGTCCAGGAGGCGTAATGCACAGACAACATTTTGCTGGAAGTTATCTTGCGTATTGACAGGCTTCTTGGTTCGCTAGGCACGTTTCTGAACTATTGATGGCGGACGACCCAAATGAGTAATGGGAGAGCTGGTGCGGCTTCGGGCCGGGATTAAAGATGGCGAAGGGGTAGATTCCGTGTTATCCTCTTCGATCATCCTATCATGCCCCAAAGGACTAGGAATAGGTGTGTCATCACGTGCCATAGCCATGGAAGCTCGCTTAGACACCCAAATAATTTCTCTTTTAGAAAATATAAAATAACCAGTAGTCTGGCCTCTAGGCCAAAGGTGCTAACTGGAAGAGAAATTAGCTTAAATAGCGGGTTGTCCGCAAGGTCAGCAACAAGTATCTCTTTTAAAGAGGATATAGTGGATTATTGTTTGGGTTTTGTAAAGGCAGTTATCCGCCGTCTATCTTGACGATAGATATGTTCTGTATATTTTCGCTGTATGCGAGCAAGGTATAGCAGTGCTACTGCTCGGAGGTCAAGTGCGTATTCTTCGCAGCAGATAGGAAAAACGTTGTCAAAGTAGAGAGGATGGCAGTGTCCATAATGTTGGCACTGATGAAAACTTTGAGCCTCAAAGTATTCTCAGGGCATGAGAGAATATAGAGTTGCTTTGGTGACAGGAGAGTAACAATATAGTGTTACGGGGTAGCCAATTCGATCCTGTTGAATTCACTAGACCGTGCTTGTATCGAGAAAATCGGACAACTGTCAGGAAAGCTCGACAAAAGTATGGTTAAGATAAAAGAGTTCTCGAAGGTGAATAACTGAATATATTATTAAGGTCTCTTCTCCGTTGCTTGATGATCCCTTAACTACGGGGGACTGCTAACTATTTATACACTTTTCCCAGTACTTAGGTTGGCCATATAAAAGAAGTATCCTTGGAAACTTCGGCCATGGTCTAAACAGTGCAAGCACTGTTTGACCCTGAAGATGTATGACCCCACTACAGCAAATGATCCCCGGGACTATCTATTTTTCTGAGGGTGTCAAGCACTCCACCAGTAGATAGCCTTCGATCTCTTTGCTAAATGAACTAAGTTCAAATTGATGCCGCCCAATAGCGAACATCATACGGAATACCAGGTGATCAGTCTGGATGGCCGTCTTTCCTGCATATATGCACTCATGTGCAGATGCATTCGGATTATCAAGAATGCAGAATACGTAATAGATCCACTTGGATAAATTACTCAGTTATCTTTCACCGAGGCTGAGTAGTTCTGGATACGATCCTACTTCTTGCCAGTGTGGGTTGTAGTCAATATAGTCACCTCCCGGCGCTATATACCATCACATCTTTAGACTCGAAAGTCTAGTACCATATCCCATATGTGTAACTGATTGCACTAGTGTGCATCATATGAGACCCCATGACTACTACTGAGTCATAGTGTGAAATCTAACAGTCTTATGACTCATAACTATGAGTCATGTGAAATCCTGTCTGGCTTAGTCACCAATCGTGACAGAAGGCCTTGAGCGCACTCCTGACGAGACCAGCTCACCCTAGCTAGCAACCATTTCGCTTCCAAGAGATACCAGATGTAACTTCATCAAAGGATCGGTAGCATCCTCATCAGGACCAAAGGTCAAGCGCCAGTACCCCCACCTGCTCCACCACCTGAGGACTCAGAACTATATTCAGTAGATGGCAGCAGCAGCGAAGAAGAGGACCAAGACCAAGCCCAAGCTCTACACCAAGTCCAAGCCCAAGTCCAAGCCCAAGCCCAAGAACAAGTCTAAGAACAGCTCTATCAAGAAGTCCAATCCAAGAAAGAACCAAGCTCAGAATCAGAATCATATTCTGGTCCAGAGGACGCTCCAGGACCAGCACCCCCAGCCTCGCTACCTAGACCACCCAGTCTACCAAGAGAACTCAGAGAACCAAGCCCTGCACCAGACGATTTACCTAGCCCACCAAGTCCACCTCGCAATCCTAGCCCTGTACCTATAGCCATGTCAGTCCCCGCAGAGGGAAATAATCGTCCTAAATGGCCTGCACCATTTATATTTACAGGAGAAGGCTAAGATTGAGACCCATTGAGAAACAACTCATGGTTCAATACAGTCCATCAATACATCGCCAGTTTTGACATAACTGACGATGCGCCTGAAGCGCTGCAATACTATGGAGCCTATTGCAGAGAGAAAGCCCTCGATAAATTTACCCAATATGAAGCTTCCCAAGGAGACCACACAGTTGCTGGACTTAAACAGAAATTCGAGGCCTATTTCCTTCCTTCCACATCTACAGATGCCATATATGAACAGTGGTTACAAGTCAAGCAAACTACCAGCGGAAAAACAGCACAAATTACCAATACTGTAATCAGACTTGAAACCTTGAGAGACACTCTCCCCTCAGGAAAAATCTTGGACTATTCAGTAAAGCAGAGACTCCTAGATGCTATGAATATCAAATTTAAGCAAGAGGTGAAGCCACACATCACTTCAGATACCTCCTTTGACCAGCTAGTAGAGATAGCAGATAAGCGAGATGCAATTGCCAAATCTACAGGACTCTATGGAAATCGACAAGGAAATGCAACCTCTAATGCAGTTTCCCAACAAGCACCCAAGCGCCCGCAGAATAACACCCAGCGAAATCAACCAAGGTTCTCCCACAATACCTCTCAGCATCCAAGAATCTCCCAGGCAGTGAAGGATCGGCGCAGAAGAGACAATGACTGTTACTATTGTGGAATATATGGACACTACTCCGATAACTGTTTTGAGAAGAAGAAGCATAGGAGCATCCAGCAGCAAGGAAATAGAGGCCCTGGCGGAACCATGAGACCCCACAATGTCAGAAGAATATACCACACCCAGGAAGACGATCCCAATGCAAAGGAATCAGTCACAGTTACCACAGATCATGCAGGACCTAGTGGACCTCAATCCCAAGCCCTCGAAGCATACATCACAGTCAATGGTCATAAAGCAAAGGCACTATTCGATACAGGAACCACAGGAGACAACTTGATATCAGGAAAATTTGTCACTACCCACCAAATCCCTACCAGAGACCTCGAGACTATAATCAACCTGAAGATGGCAGTTAAAGGATCACACTCAGCAATTAACTATGTTGCAAAGCCTGTTATACAGATTGACAAGGAAAGCGGCAACATCTCTGAAGCCCTAGTCTGATCCCTGGACAACTATGATATTTTCCTAGGAATGCCTTACCTTACTGCACACCATGCTGTAATAGGTTGCGGAAAATCTATTATCACATTCCCTGACAAAGGAATTACCTTGACCTGCAAGAAAGCAACCCATGCACGATTTTGAGCCATGAATGAAGCTGATGCCCCTGACTTCATTTCTGAGTTTCCTACAGTATTCCCTAGCAAGAAAACAGCGGAATTACCACCCTTGAGAGATGTCAAAAACCACATCCAGCTGAAAGACACAATTTCGGACCATAATCTGAGATTCTTCATATTCCCTGACAAGATCATGCTAGCATACAGTGCATTAAATGAAGACTGGAAAGATAAAGCAATTATTGACACAAGCGAGGCACACAACCCAGTTAACATATTCCCAAAGCTGAAACCCAATGGTGAAATCAGACTGCTTGCAGACCTTCTACCCAGGAATGATATTACTATCAAGGACCATGGAGCGATTCCCAACCTAGCTATGATACTCAGAACTGTTGCCAGAGCAAAGTTCAGATCCACCATACACCTAGCAAACTGGTACTTCCAAATTCGAGTTCTTTCCAGCGATGAGAAATACAACACCATCAACACACCCTTTGGATCCTTTGCATGCAGAGTTATGCTGTAAGGAGATGCCAACGCCCCTGCTACAGCTATGAGAGTTATAGAGTTTGTTCTAGATCGATTTATTGGAAAATTTGTTTGGGCATACATGGATGACATTACCATCTACTCAGAAACAGTTGAGGACTATATTTCGCATAACATATCAGTCTTGGGAAGACTGAAGCATCACCAAATCAAAGCATCGCTAGCCAAATGCAAATTCTTCGCCACTAAGCTCTCTCTCCTTGGACATGTTATAGATGAGAGAGGAATTCATGCAAACCCTGAAAAAATTCTATCCATCCAAGACTGACCCATACCAAAATCAAAAAAGGATGATCAGACCTTTATTGGAGTTGTGATATATCTTGCAAAGTTCCTCCCACACCTAACCTCCACCAGTGCCCCACTCTCGGACATAATTTCCCAAAATATGTTTGAATGGCAACCCCTGAATGAGGAAGCCTTCAAACAGGTTAAGCGCCAGGCCAAGGAGACAATTCCGTTCGGCCCCATCTCATATGAGACATCAGCTGATCCAATATACCTCATTACTGACGCTTCTAAAGTTGGATCAGGAGCATGAGTTGGCCAAGGACCCTCCCCTGAGAAAGCGTACCCTGCTGCATTCTACAGCAGAAAGTTTGTAACAAGTCAGTTGCACTACCCTGTACATGAATTGGAACTTTAGGCGATTGTGGATGCCATCGAGACATTCCATCCGATTCTATATGGCACCAAGTTCACTGTTGTATCTGACAACAAGGCACTATCCTTTTTGCTGAAGCAGACTGACCTACCTTACCGCCAAACTAGATAGCGCATGTTCCTGCAATCTTATGATTTCGATATCATACACAGAACTGGCAAAGACAATGTTCTTGCAGATGCACTATCAAGGATCTATGAAGACACCCCAGCTGATCAAGACCAAATACTCGAAGACGCTACAGAGAGGAAGCCTATAAAGACCCCCTCCTCCGCCATAAACAGTGTATCTAGACACTACCTCAACATCGCCCATGCACTAGACCCTTCTTCTGCCCTCACTCTTCAAGTACCTTCACGCATTCTTACCCCTGAACACTACTCCATGTAGAACTCTCACCATGGCACCAGGTCAAACCCCTCCAGCTCCCAAGAAGTGAGTCACTACTCAGATTCTGTAGGACAAGCCATGGACAAAGCAGCAGATACCCTCGAGCTTGCAACCAATGCCGTTCAAGGTTGTGAAATCATCGAGACCTCCTCCTATCTCAACAACCCTCAAGAGCTATCCCATGCTACAGTACTTGTTGAGCGAGCTAAGGCTCAACTGTTTGACCTTGCCGTGAGAATTAACAATCCTCCAGGAGTTACAGACCAACCACTGCATCCAGATGCTATCACCAACTACTTTAAACGAATCCAGGATTCTATCACCTAATTGGAATCACTTGCAGTCACCACCTTAGGATATATCGCCCCTAGCAGCACACCTACTGAACCTGACTCTCAGCCCATGCCAGTCCCTCCTCGACCCCCAGTCAATGAACTGGACCGATTTCTGGAATCTAATAGACACAGAGCCATGCACTGGACTGCCTGTGTCTGGGACAAATGCCAAACCCACATAAATGGAAAGGATACAGGATACTTTCCCTCAGGATCTTGCGATATTCCACGACCCTTGCCTCTTTACTCTTCCTCCAACTTTGTCTCCCCTCATTATAGCAAGCGCAGAGTAGAACACAGAAGGGCTGTTCCTCCTCCCCTCCACGATGATGATGGCTACCCAGTCTTTCATACAGTTATTGATAAGGGAAAAGAAAGAGAAATACTGGATATCGACCAATGATGGGACCTACCTACCTCAGAAGCACCTGTCGATTATGAGGACTACTTCTTTGATCAGCCCTCTTCACAGCTTGACCTTCGCGCTTTTCAGCTTACCAACTACATGAAAGGAAAGTGGTACTCTAGCATTCGAAATGCTACCCAGAATGACCCTCTCCTTGAGGTAGTTACCAAGGCTTTCGGCCACTCAGACTGACTCTTATATGATGGAGTTCTCGTCAGAAAGGGGAAGGATGACAGAGAGACTGTTCTTATGTCCCCTATGAAGCAAGCTATCAAGGTGCTAACATCAGAAGCAAAATTGTGCGCATTACCCAGGAACAAATGGCACATATGGGTTGGCAGAAATGTTTTGAATATGCTTCAAGACACTTCTACTGGCTCTCCATGAGGAACGATTTTAAAGACTAGGTCTGCAGATGCCACCTATGCCAGCTCAACAAGCAACCTACCACTGTCCCTGAAGGATCAGTCACCCCCCTCCCTGTCCCCAGGCAGCCATTCTCGTCCCTTGCAATTGACTTTGCAGGACCCTTCCCTAGCGATTCCAAGCTTGAACTCATCATGGTTGTCATGGATCGATTCAGTGGCTTTACCTACCTTATATCAGTCTCCCAGAATATTACAGCTATCAAAACAGCACACACCCTCATTGAGCGAGTTTTCTCCATTCATGGTTTCCCTACCTCCCTAGTCTCTAATAGAGACCACAAGTTTACCTCACGATTTTGGCCACAGCTTATGGCGCTCCTTAATGTTGATCTCAACATGGCTACAGCTTACCATCACCAGACCAATGGACAGACTGAGCGCAGAATCAGAACTGTTCGCCAATGCCTTAGGAACTATGTCAACCCTAAAGGTACCAAGTGGGTTCGCCACCTACCTCATGTCCAGACTGCAATCAATACAACCCCCAGCTATAGCACAGAACTGTCCCCCTTCGAAATCACCTCGGCAGACTACTGAACCTCCTCCCTAGCGTCAGAGTTCTCCCCACTTCAGTACCAGCAGCAGACGAGAATACTTCACAGATCATGAACAATTAACAACATGCCAGAGATGCACTCAAGAGGTCCAGAGCACGCCAAACTACCTCCAGCCAAAACAGAAGAAAAGATGGACCCCCAATCATCCCTAACGAAACTGAAGTTATCCTCAAGTAAGCACCCTATGTCCATAAGGTTGGACGAAATCACAAGCTAGTTGGACCATGGTTAGGACCTTTCTCAGTGACCGAAGGACTTGACAGACACAACAACTACAAACTCATACTCCCGCCAGTGATGGCAGGAATCCACCCAAGGATCCATCGTAGCCAACTTCGCATTTACCTAAGACCCAACCCCTTTGCCTTCCCAGGAACACCTGAACTCATATCCAAAGAACCTGTCACCCACGATGCCAGTGGACAAGAGCAATGGGAAATCAAAAAGATACTCAAAGATCGAATCTATCACATAAAAAGACAGTTCTTGATCCATTGGAAAGGCTATGATGAAATCGAAGCAACATGGGAACCCCTCTACATCCTAGAAGGCGCCAGCAGCCTCACCAGATCCTACTGGTTCGAGACCTAAAATGAATCTATACCTTTCAGACTCCCTTTGTAACCTACTCCTAAGTATCTCGAGAATCCCAAAGGGACTCTGAAGATACTATTAGGATAGGGGGAGAAGCGTTGATGGATAGGTCTTCAATAGACAAGGTAAAAGGTATGGAACTAATAGAGTGACCGTTCAACTTGTAGTATTAAAGATGATAGTCCTTTGAGGCTTGAGAGTCCAAATCCTTAAGGGATTGCAGGCTCTTTAAATACTAAAGATTGTAGCTAGGAAAACTAAACAAAAGCACAAACATCCAGTCCAACAACATGCTAACAGAGGAAGCATAACAAGGTAACGATATTCTGAAAACCGAGGGTTAAAAGCGACAGGATGGAGCTAACAAAACAAGTAATGGAATCCAAACAGGAAGGAACAAGAGATCGCAACTACTATACAAATCCACTAGGTATAGCAGGAGGATAGCTATACCCAAATGGGTAGAAGTATGGAGGGGTAGCGATAAGCGAAACAAGGAAAGTAAACTAGTTAGGGAGTCATAACCAAGTAGGAAGGAACAACCAAATAGTAGTGCTTATCAGGTATCAACCCAAATAAGTAATAACCAACATCAATTCAGTAGTAATAGTAGAAACATAGTAGGATTCCGTTACACCCTTGGTCCCATAACGAGACTTTCTCTGCCTGGACACTTCAGAAACCAGACTATGCCCCCCTCTCACCTGAGCTTGACCCTGACGGATTTTGCAAACCTCTCCAAGACTCAGACTACTCTGAATCTGATACCTGCACAACACTCTCCACCTTGGATGAATCTGAGATGGAAGGCTAACTGCTTCACGGTATTGTCTTCTCTAGTATGGGGCTAATAAAGATGTAAGTTCCTGACACCAGTGATGGATATATTTACTGATTAAGTTATATGTTTTGGAATTGAGTGGAATGCTCCAAAGGCGGGTTAGTCATTAAGCCCTTTAGGATATTCCTTATTGTTTTGTTTGTTTTATTTCTTTTAAGGGGAATGTAACTGAATCCTACTATGTTTCTACTATTACTACTAACTTGATGTTAGTTAATACTTATTTGGGTTTAAACATGATAAGTGCTACTATTTAGTTGTCCCTTCCTACTTGGTTATCACTTCCTAACTTGTTATTCTTCCCTTGTTTTGCTTATCACTACCCCTCCTTGCTTCTACCCATTTGGGTATCGCTATCCTCCTGCTATACCTACTGGATTTTTATGGTAGTAGCGATCTCTTGTTCCTTCCTGTTTGGATTCCATTTCTTGTTTTGTTAGGTCCATCCTGTCGCTTTTAACCATGTGTTTTCGGAATCTGGTTAAAATGGTATGCTACCTCTGTTAGCATGTTTGTTGGACAGGATGTTTGTGCCTTTATTTAGTTTTCCTAGCTATAACCTTTTGTATTCAAAGAGCCTGCAATCCCTTAAGGATTCGGGCTCTCAAGCCTCACAGGACTATAATCTTTAAAACTACATGTCGAACGGACACTCTATCAGTTCCATACCATTTACCTTGTCTATTGAAGACATATCCATCGACGCTTCTCCCCCTATCCTAATAGTATCTTCAGAGTTCCTTTGGGATTCTTGAGAAACTTGGGAGTAGGTTACAGCTTGGCACCCTCTGGGAAACAGACAGTCCGGCTGATCATTTGCTGTAGTGGGGTCATACATCTCTAGGGTCAAACGGTGTGCTTACTGTTTAGACTATGGCCGAAGTTTCCAAGGATACCTCTTTTCGATGGCCAACCTAAGTACTGGGAAAAGTGTTTAAATAGGTTGCAGTCCCCTGTAGTTAAGGGACACGCTCCGCGCCCACTACTTTCCTTCCACATGAAATTCTTGCCCTTTTCGGCCAAACAAAACTTCGCCCTTTTGTGTGGCAACAGCCACGACACACCAAATCTTGCCCCTCGCTTAAGCTTCACTCTTTAGTGACACAGCCCCATTTCCTGTGTAACAGTGATGGCCACACCCTCCCCTGGCCCCTACAGGTCAGCCTCGCACCCCCAGCAACGCACACCCCCATACTCAGCCCACTCCTCCCGTGGCAGCACCCCTGGACCCCTCCCAGACTACTTGATTGCAACCCAGAAGCTCCTGGACGCTATAGTCACCCAGTTTAGCCTCTCGCGCGAATCCTTCCGAGCGTTTGACAACTCCCTCCTCCACAACCTTTCGGATGGGGAGGCCACCATCATCCCAATCCTGTGCACTGCCCTCTCCGGAATAAATGAGGTAGTTAGCCGACTTGCCACACTGACTACGCGCATGGATGAGATCTCCTCCGCTATCTTGACCCCCGCCCCTCCCCCTACTTCAGCCCTCCCCGCAATTGCAGCCTTAG